>JANHAA010000115.1:0-130155 GCA_026225975.1 Clarireedia hainanense
AGAAGAAGAAGAAGAAGAAGAAGAAGAAGAAGAAGAAGAAGAAGAAGAAGAAGAAAGGAATAATAAGATGAGAAAGGAATAATAAGATGAGAAAGGAATAATAAGATGAGAAAGGAGAAACAATGAGAGGGGCAAGAGGAATAGTAGAGCGTACGCCCATGGTTGAATACCCAATGAAAGTACCAATTTCGAGAACTAAGACCTTGGTCAGTATTGTTTAGTCTTAAAATATATATGAGGAGAGGTGGAAACATGAGAAATAAAGATGTATTGCGGGATTGAAGCTTCTTGGCCAACAAGAATAGATCACCAGACAAAGTAAAAGATATTTGTCTGGTAGAAAAGCCTAGATCGACAACCTGCCTACTCCGAGTCCCAACCTCCTACAGGTCGGTCATTCATTCATAAGTTCACTATAGTTTTTCTCGAATGGCAATATAGACTTATTGAGGGCCATTGCAAGAAATCCAACACATATTCCCATCTCGGCAGCCAAACATCAAGCTCAAAATCACAACAAAAACAAGAAGACACACACCTCTCTTGGCACCCATAAGCTTGGCCATGAGTATCTGAAACTGCGCTTGCATATTCGATATCATATAATTGGCCCTCTCATGCTTCCCTCCTTCAGCATGATAATCTACCATGTGCTGTGGTAAGGGGGTCGAATGCGCGTATGCGTAATCGTTGACTTTTCGAGCGACTTCTTCGTTGGGATAGAGGACGGCGTCGCTGGAGAACATTTTGATTGCTGGGGTTGTGGGGGTGGTATGAGTGTGTACAGATGAAGAAGTATGAGATGATAGCTGTCGATAAGGGAATTGTCTGGAGTTTCCTGGTGAGTATTGTATTATATATGGCAAGAAACCACTGAGACTCCAGAGCTGAGCGCAGGAGAGCAAGATCTGATCGCAGGAGAGCAAGATCTGATAAGGAAGTGCGGGGCAGTCGAATCACCTGCCTGCTCATAGATATCATGAAGGCAATGGAAAGAAGCGTGACAAACGGGATTGCTCGACCAATAGGAACAATGATTTCTTGCAAGGGACCAAAAGACCGGGAGACAGCAAACAAGGATAGCGATCTGGCTTCATGGAATGGAATCTGATTGGTGGTTGGCGAGTAGAAGCTCGTCGGTGAAGTACAAACTACACGACGCCAACGCCTCCTTCGAACCAACCAACCGAAAAAGGAGGGAGAACAAGTAGCAACATATTGACTTTCTTTCCTTCTTTCCTCCCTCCCCTCCTTTCTTCCCTCCTTTCCTCCCTCCTTTCTTCCCTCGCCTCTCTTCTTTTCTGTTATTAGTAGATATCATTTCATTCGCTTCTTACAACAACTTTGTCGATTAAACAAGAAATTCAACCAAATGACTACCAGGTAATTAATTGTCTACTCGAAACACTCCCTGTATACCGCTTGATGCTCACCGTTCTGATACAGATATCGAGTTGAATGTATGTTTTGTATTTCGTCTCCTTAACAACATTCAGAGATTAATTGTTTCCAGATGCTCTCAAAACTCATCGTCGAGATCAGTTCATAGGTAAAGTCCATAAGATCCCTTTTATTTCAATTTGTTGTCTTTTTGGGAGGGCTGCTTGCTCCTCCACATGTGTTCTTACCTCCTGATACCATGAAAAGTTGCAACTCCATTTCAGACAGCAATACCACCACCCGCGAGAAATTGTAACTGATGAATAAATAACCACAGAATGGATCAAAGGTTTACTAGCAGTACCTTTCGTCTTACATTCCCAACCAACCGGCGTCTTCGAATCCAGAAATGGCTCAGTCGGTGACATGGCAGAAATTGCCCATCGCCGCTATGTAGAGATCATGCAGGATGTTGAAGACATGATTGATGACCACAGTAAGCACGCATACAATACTCACCCGGCATTCCACATTCTCTCCTTCTATTGTAAACCCCGCTAACCGTCTGACAGTTGCTCATCAAAAAGTCGGTCTTGGCGGTCAATCCAAGCTGAAGTTGCTAGTCCCCAGTATTGGGACGTTCTTCACGCGTCTTCCGCTTGCGGATGCGTTTAGGTATCAGGACAAGAAAAGATTCATTTCGTCGAGGAGATTTGTTCCGCCTTCTTTTAATGATATTAGATTGATTCTTAATACGGCTCAGCTTATGGGCGTTACTGCTGCGGGTCCGGTGGATTTGGCTACGTTTGATGGTGATGTTACTCTGTGAGTCTTGCTTTTTTTTCCCCCCTTCCCCTTTTCCACTCAATCTGGAAAAGAACCGTAATAAGCTGATACATCTTCCAGATATGACGATGGCAAAAGTCTCGAGCCTACAAACCCCGTGATTGAGAGGATAATCAGTAAAAAATGAATCCCCCAAATTCAAACACAAACCAAAATTACTTACAATGCCACAGATCTCATGAGCCACGGTACTAAAATTGGTATTGTCACCGCAGCCGGATATACCGAAGCTGAAAAGTACTACGGAAGATTGCATGGTCTTCTTGAAGCCATCAAGGATTCTACTATCCTTACTCCCGAGCAGAAACTCAATCTTATCATAATGGGTAAATCACCTTTACCATTGTCAACAACATCCCCAATGCCCTCATCCCCACTCAATCCCCCAACTCCACAGTCCGCTCTCCCCCTAACTCCCCCCGACTCCCCCTCCCTCAAACCACAATCCCCCCACCCAACAGCTCCTAACACCCCCGACACCCTAGGCGGCGAATCCAACTTCCTCTTCACATACTCCCCCGACTCCCCCCACCTGCTCACCCACCTCCCCCGCCGCACCTGGATCCTCCCCAGCATGTCAACCTGGACCCAACCAAGCATAACCGCTCTCCTCGACCTCGCCGAGTTCTCTCTCCGCGAATGCATCACCCTCCTCCAACTCCCCGCCCTAATCCTCCGCAAAGAGCGCGCCGTCGGAATCATCCCCTCCTCCCCAGACCCGCTCTACAAATTCCCCCGCGAATCCCTCGAAGAAACCGTTCTCGTCGTGCAGAAAAAACTCGAAATGTCGGATGTCGGCCGCGCGCTGCCGTTTTGCGCCTTCAATGGCGGGAATGATGTGTTTGTCGATATAGGCGATAAGAGCTGGGGAGTGTTGGTGTGTCAAAAGTATTTTGGGAGGGAACGCGGCGAGGATATCAAGGGAGAGCGGACCTTGCATGTGGGAGATCAGTTTTTGAGTGCGGGGAGTAATGATTTCAAGGCGCGAGTGGTGGGGACCACGGCGTGGATTGCGAGTCCGAGTGAGACAGTGGAGCTGTTGGATGAGTTGGGAGAGCTAGTTAGAGTGAAGAAGGAGGAGGTAGTGGCGTAAGGGGAAAGAGGAGGAAGGAGGTATGAGGAGTTTCGGGGTTCGTATTAAGTTATGGTTATTCCTGGTAGCATTAACATGATCATGAGCATGAGCGTTGGGACAATGAATGGAACGTTTTTGCAATTTCTGCATTGAGAAAGATTGGAGTTTCCATGTCCAACTTGAGATTTATCTCAAAATCACATCCCACGATTCAATTCTCATGTTTCAATTTTTACCTTAATTGACCCTAGTTATTTCCTGTCCTTACATCGTATCTATCCACCGCCCTCCATTGTACCCCACCGCCCCTCATCATCTCATCTCACCTCACCACCAACCCCACTTCAAATCAAACCCCTCTTAGCATCCTTCGCCTTCCAACCCATCAACGGCGGCTCCGGCCTCGGGACATCGGGCCTGCCAGTCAGGATATCCACAATATGCTTCAAATCCATCCAGAACTCATCCTTCGGTCTCCTATTCGGCCAATCCGTCTCATTCTCCTCCACCTCCTCCATAGCCGAAAACACTACCTGTGCGCCCTTAATTCCAATGACCGTCGAGCTCTGAGGATCCTCCTTAATCTTCTTATCCGAGCGATCTTCGTAGCGTTCCAGATGCTCAATACATTTGATCGCCAACCGAACAGCCCTGGTACGGTCCATAGGGGAAGGAGTGCCACCCTGTTGGACGTGGCCTGGGATGGAGTCTCTGCTTTCGAAGCGATCGCGGGCTTCTTCGCGGATCATGTCAGCGATGAGTTTAGCGTTATAGACTTTGGATGCTTTTTCGTTGATGAGGATGAGACGGCCGGCGCGAGATTGGCCCGAGTCCCGTTGGAAGATTTCTCGGAGGTGCTTGATGTCTGCGGCGAGCATGTCAATGCTGACACCTTCTTCGGGTGTGTAAACGGCGGATGCGCCGACGGCGAGACCGGCGAGTGTGGCGATGTAGCCGGAGCGACCTCCTTGGGTTTCGATAACGAAGACACGACGACGGGAAGCAGATGCGGATTGCTTGATGGTGTCGCAGTAGCGAACGAGTTCGTTCAGGCAGGTATCTGAACCAAGGGAGTATTCACTTCCTGGAACGTTGTTGGAGATGGTAGCGGGGAGTAAAGTCATAGGAATACATAGGGAAGAGTATTGTTCTCTAGCTTTGCGGAGTTGAGAAAGAGCATGGAAACCCTCAAAACCTCCAATGATGAGAAGACCGTCGATTTTGTACTTCTCGAAAAGAGAAGCGATCAACTCCATACCGGATTCGGCTGGAAGTTCACGGTTCATACCAATCTCTGAACCACCCTTACTGGCCCAACCGTCAACCTCTAACCAATCAAACTCACGTACAGCTCCCTGGGGTAAATCGCCATGATGACGTGCGAATCCGGCGAAACCGTTGTGGATAGCAATTGGGGTATGTCCACGAGTTAAACAGTATGCGACAGCTGCTCGGGTTGCAGCGTTGACACCTCCAGCTGGAGCACCAACGTGGATAATGGCAATTCTCATGTGCTACATTTAGTTAGCATTGTACTTTGCAAGTTATTAAAAGTTCTCACCTTCTTATCAGGAAGACGCATGGCATCGTTCAAGGTAGTAGCTGTGGTAGTCATGTAGGAATCATAGAAGTCCGAGAATTCCGTATCTCTCAGACTCATAGCTCTGTCGAAGTCTTGGGCTTCAATAGCTTTGGCGACCTCTTTCGTGTCAATGACGGCTTGAATCAAAGGTTTCCTCGTGATCTTATTCTCGTTGATAGCTATGAAAGGTGTCGGGGTTTGTGGTGTAGCATCGAGGACTGCATTTACAGCCTCAACACCCTGCAAGGTGGAAAGATAACGATCGTAGGCGCATGCAGTACCACCACGTTGGACGTGACCAAGGGTTGAGATACGTGTGTCCAGACCGAGACCGCCTTCACTCTTGTCCGCCAAAAGATCCTTAATCATCTCCGGGGAGATCTTGTTTCCAGCCTGATCATGGGCACCTTCGGCGACGATGACGATTGTCTTTCTCTTTCCGAAATTCCTATGCTATGAGAGAGTTAGAGATGAACTCAACATGGCACTCAACCAATCATACCTTGCGAACAACCTTACACATCTCCTCCTTCCAGTTATCTGCGCGGGGCTTTTCTGGAATGAAGACAAAATCTGCACCTGTAGCTACACCTGCCATCAAAGCCAACCAACCACAATGTCTACCCATAACCTCAATAACGAATGCTCGAGAATGAGACGAAGCGGTTTGTTCAATGTAATCAACCATTTCGCAGATCTTGCCAAGGGCTGAGAAGCAACCAATCGTAGCGTCTGTTCCAGACATGTCGTTATCAATTGATCCTACCAATCCTACAATATTCAGGTGTTTAAATGGTGCAACTTGTTCTTCCGAGAGTTCCTTCTTCTCGATCAACTCTTGAATCAAGCCCGGCCATTCCGCTCTGAACTTGTCGGCTCCTGTCAGCGAGCCATCACCACCGCAGATGATGAGAGCATCAATTCCGTTCAACACCATATTTTTGGCAGCTTGTAATCTGCCAGGTCGCTCGTAGAATGCCATACATCTGGCAGTTCCAATAAGTGTGCCTCCTTCTGATTGCCATCCGCGAACATCTTCCCAACCCATCTTCTTTATCAGCTTCCCGCCTTGAACAAGACCTTCATAACCTTCATAAATACAGTATGGTTCGCAGCCTTTGTAGATGGCCATTCGGACGCATGCTCGGACGACACCGTTCATACCGGGGGAATCACCACCGCTGGTCATGATGGCGATACGTCGTTTCTTCCCATCGAGGGGAGCTGGGGGTTGAGGTCTCGGAGCCATGATTTTTTCAGGTTGGTGATGCAGCTGGGCGGGATGGAGGGAAAAGAAAGAAATATAGTGGTAAGATAGAAAACCGAGGGGAATAGAATAAGAATAGGACAATGTGGTATATTGTATGTGGTGTTTGGTATGTGGGATACGGAATGAACAAGAATCGAATGAAGTGAATGAGAGTAAGACGGGGAGATGTTCTTAATTCTAAAGAGCTGAAGTGGTTTTTCTTAGGATGACGCAGGATTGTCGAATTTCTTCTGATGAAGTGGAGGGAGGGTTATGAATCCGTTTTTCCCTTTGGTCGACTTTTGGTGGGCTGAGACCTTGTCCGGGTTTACGATAAAGCTTCTTGCTGGTTTCTTATCGGAGCGCGGAGTGGGGTTGTCCTTTGGCAGTTGCCCGTGGACGGAGATGGATGTTGACGGATGGATGGGCGTGATGGGCTGGGTTGCACAAAGTCGCACTTTGAATGCGCACGAGAAGAAAAGAAGGAAAAAGCAAAGGAGGACGGGATGCAGCAGGAGGAATTTCTATGGTCATTCTCATCAAGCAGTGGCAGGAAGACGTGAAGACGTGAAGAATACAAATCGCGTGTAGTGCCGGACTCAATTCGGACGTTCTCCTCTGCTTTTTCCTGCAGTAGGGTCCACGCGTGACATCACCAGCCAGTGAGCCATGGGCCATGGGCCATGGGCCGTGTACAGCATCTGCGATTGATGCTGTTGACAACAATGGGACTGGCTGCATCTGAGACGCCGAGTATGAGTATCAACACTTGCTCGACTTGTAGCATCAAGTGTGCAATCATCACGTGTGTCTTCTCTAGAGGAGCTGGTAAAGTATCCTAACATTAACCTTTGGCTGACTAGAGCTAAATAGGCAGTGCCGCTGCTTGTCCACAATTACACGTGCCAGGTACCAGAACACTAGAACACCAAAACACCAGAACGTACGTTGTAACTTTAGCTTAGCTAGCTATTCGCGAACACCAAGCTAGAAATCAAAGCACACATGCGACAATTCTTGTGGCCATCGTATCTGAATCCCTCCCTTCACAATGTCTTCTTCCCCCAATGCCCTCCCCATATCTCTCCGTCCGGCACCCAAATCTACAAACAGTGCCATTCCTCTACCTCTATTAATCTCAAGAATCAACGCCGAGCGTGGTAGTTTTCGCAACCTTTCCGAGGACAGTCTACGACAAGAAATCGCCGAAGCAGAAGCCGGAGGAAACAAAGAAGAAGAAGAAGAGAGCTCAAGCGATGATGAAGATGAGGAGGAGGAGAAGGAAGAACCTGATCGTATGAAGGAGCTGTTGACAGCTCGAGATGAAATTCTTGGTCAAATAGAGTAAAAGCAACTTTGCTGGGCTTCACAAGGTCTTCTTGACAGCTAACATCAACCGCTAGACATGCTCACAACTCCGCCATGATCGCGCTCGATTTCGTATCTCTCCTTCTATCGAAAGATGCGCCCATACAAGCCGGCGCTTCAATGTCACCAGCGCTTCGAGAAGCCGCCGGAATGGGAACATTAGGTGCTGAGAAGACGCAGGCTTCACGAGTAACTGAACAGCAGAAACAAGAGAACAAAAAGATTGCAAGGGGTTGGAAAGCATCGAACCTGAACAAGACCGTGGACTCAATCCTGGCATCTGCAACAAGACTTGAGAAGGAAATTGATGCGGAAACAAAATATTGGGAGCAGGTTCTTGCGGTTAGTGAAAGTGGATGGGCAGTATGTCGAATGCCCCAGGAGAAGCACACATTGGGAGTTCGATTTGGTTTTGCGGAAGGTAAAAGTTCACCCAGGTTAATATCCACACCAGACTGACACACCACAGCTGCGCCGGCCTTCAGAAACCGAAGTCTTGCTGCTCTACGTCGGAATCCGAATGGATCAATATACCTCGATCAAGGAATCATAAGCAAAGAGCCTCAATATCTTCGTGTTCGAATCGAAACCAACGGAATCACAACGGGCGAAACCATACTTCCCAAAGCAGTCCCGGAAGATGCACCAATTCAAGATCTAATCTTCCAAGCACGGAACACAATCTTCGCCGCCGAACTCTGGCAAGAATTGCATCGAGAAGTGAGAAGTCTCGCATCATATGGAGTCGAGTCACACAGCACGAATGACACAATCACCTGTCCTCTCTCGCCCACAAAATACATGATCCTCGACCTACAACCTTTACCTAACGATCCATTCCGGCCCGTCCTCGGCAAGCGACCCGACTCCTACCTCGCAACCGCAGTCCACCTAATGCTGCACCTCCTCCTCTCTCTCGCCCATCGCCAAAACCACCGCAAACGTACCGCGCCCCCTCCGCCCATCTCTCACACCCAACGACCAAATCAAGCATACCATCTCCTCCGCTCCGTCATCACACGTCTCTCTCACGAATCCTCCATCTCTTCTCTACACTCCCTCCTCTCTCCCCTCTGCACAACTCTCGCCTCCCCCTCCCATCCGCACCCCTTATCCTACATCATCACACCATCTTCCACTCCCCAATTCTCACACCTTCCCACCCCAGAACGCATTCTCACATCGCTCGTCGATCGCCTCGAATCAATCACTACCCTAAATCTTCCTATTCCTAAACTCGAATTGGAAAACCAAACCTCAACCCTCACAATCCAAACCCTCACCTCCCTTCTCCCCTTCTCCAAGCCCACCTTTCGTCTCTCGCTCACCCCAGCCTCCTCACCACTCGCGACAATTTGTCCTCCACCTCTGTTGCTGGGGGAGTGGATTCAGGTGAAGGAATATGTTTTTTGGGCGGTGGGGTGTTGGTTGGGGATTTGTTTTGGGGGTGTAGAGGGCGGAGGTGGCGGAGGAGAAGGGGGAGGAGATGAAGGGTGGAGACGCACGACGCAGGGGAATGTGCTGAGGAGGGTTTTGGGGGATGCAGAGGGCGGGGGGGTTAAGCAGGTGGTTTTTGAAGTTGGAGAGGCGGAGGCCGAAGCCGAAGCCGGGAAAGGGGGCAAAGGAAAAGAAAGGGAGACGGGAATTAAGATCGCAGTGAGGTGGGAATGGACGAGGGGTGTGGACGGGGAGGTGGAGAGTGGAAGGAGGGGTTTTGGAAAGGGGGAGGGTGTTAAGGAGTGGGTTGTTGGTGGTGGGAATGCAGGTTTGGATGGAAATGGAAATGGAAATGTGGCAGGAAAGGGCTTTGAGATGATCAGGGAGGTTCTTGAGGAGGCGGGAAGAGCGGGGTGATTTGGAACTGGAGTAGAAAAGAAAGAAAGAAAGAAGTAAGGAAGGAAAAGGTGTAATAGATAACTTAGGGTGGTGATAGAGACACTAACAGAGTCATCTGTAAATGAATGACTTACTCGTATACATTAGTTAACTCATCATACACGTTTATTTAACTTGACTTAACACGTCTGTTTATGACTTTTTCTTTTCTATTCTATTCTACATAACTTATAGAAGTATTTTTCTTTCCTTTCATCCATCCACATTTTACTCTCGTTATATGTAAAATGATTATTTCTTTTTGTCTATACTATTTATTTAGTCAAGTTAGCTAGCTCTGTATGGATTTATTTATTAAAGCGTCCTTACGAGTGGGTATTCCGACTCTGGTAGACCTTCTCCTATATTGTTTGTACTGTACTGTAGTCGTAGCAAATGTCTCTCTCTCTCTCTCTCTCTGCGCCTAAGCAAGTAAAAAAAAGTTGTTTATTGGTACATGAATTCTTTTGCTTCCTCTCCTGTTGCTTCTCCTTCTCTAGCCCTAGTGAATGGCTTAGTGTAGTGTAGTGTGGTGTGGTGTGGTGTGGTGTAAAATCAAGTCCCCTAACTGCACAGGATAGGTTGTAATTTGTGGATGTTGTCGTGATGGCGGGCCGGGGTGGTGGATTTGTTGAAGATTATGTTGCTATGAAATGAAAGGAATGGAAGAACTGGTTGAATTTTGCTTGGTTCCAGCTCGCTCGATTGTATCCATCTGTCCGCGTCTAGGTGTTGTGCATTTGTGGTATAGGAAAAAAGAAAATTGTGAAAGAAGCAGAGAGCCAGAGCTGTTGTAGAATTATGTTGTCGAAGCGCGCAAGTCCCTCCCTATAAAGTTGAGCCGATTCAGGAGATTACTTTCTTCATGCCTTTGCCTTCCTGCCTTTCTTTCCACTAGTAGCTGTAGCTTTCTTGGCCGGCTTAGCTTTTGGTTTTTCTTCCTCTTCCTCTTCCTTAAATTCCTCTTCTTCGTCCTCCTGCTCCATCTCAACGTCAGACAATTCCTCCTTAACAACAGCCTTCTTCTTCCCTCCTCTCCTAGCAGGTGGCGCCTTCGTAAGAACCTCGTTATCATCATCTTCTTCCTCCTTCTTGACGGCCCCCTTCTTCCCACGAGATTTCTTCACCGGTTTAACCTCTTCTTCCTCTTCAGCTTGAAGCTCATCTACCATCATATTAGGACTCTCTTCCTTCTTGACTGCAGGTTTCTTAGCACGAGACTTAGCAGCCGGTTTGACGTTTACTTCCTCGGGTTCTTCTTTCTTAACGGCTGTCTTCCGAACTCGAGATGTTTTGGCAGGGATGACCTCCTCTTCGTCTTCACTCTCTTCTTTCTTGACGGCTGTCTTTCGGCCCCTAGAAGTTTTGGCAGGCATCACTTCCTCTTCGTCTTCACTCTCCTCTTTCTTGGCTTTCGTGGCTCGCTTCTTCTTTGCTGGCTTCACTTCTTCGTCTTCATCAATATCCTCTTCTTTCTTGGCACGACCACGTTTCTTCGTCTCCTTTTCTTCTTGCTTATCTGCCACATTTCTCTCCCGATCGGCTTGCTTCAGTCGTTTCTTGAGCTCCTTTTCATACGCTACAATCTTCTTGTCGCAGGCTCTAGCTGCCATGGTATTCTGCTTCCCCTCAAGAGCAAACTGGTCTCTTTCTTCCTTAGCTTCTTCTAGGCTGGCCTGGAGCTCCTCATTACTGCCCATTTCAGCTGATTTATCGGCCTGCAGCTGTCTTTTGGATTCAGCGGTTCGAGTCCCCTTTTCCCCAAGTCGGTTCATTTCTGGGTCCTAAAAAGTGGTGAGTAAGAGCATGAAAGATGAATGACCCGAAATCACATACCCCTTTCCAATCTTCCGGATCAATGAAACCTTGCTCGACAACACGACGAACTTTTTCCTGCAGATCTGGATGGCCATCCAGACCACCTTTTCCAGAGTCATCATAACCATCTAAGAAATCCCAGCGATACTCGCCAGAACCATGGTTATCGTCACCCTCGAGGTAGAGACGCAAGTTCTCGAGTTGCTTGCCCGTCACACAGCCCCTATTATAATCAGTACGAGTATAAGTCAAGATCGACGTAGAGGGATATTTTTTAACTCACCAATGTCTCCAGTGCCACGAAGCATAGTCCCTTACTTCAACCCATGTTCCTAGTCTAAGTTCATCTTTTTCAATCTTGACACCGGCATCTTTACACTCTTTATTGTTGCAGGTGGCACGTCCGGTGACGGCGCGCTCTGATTTCATGTCAGTAGGCTTATTTCAGAGGGCGATGACAAGTGACAGAGAGGTATGTGTTGATGCAAACATGGATGGACTTCTGAGTTATTGCGCGTTTGCTATCACGTGGTGAAGATAGATTGGATGGATGGATGGATGGATGGATGGCAGATATGAAATTGAAATCTCGAGTGAAAAGTGCAAAAGCAATACTTACCAACGCGATATGACATGGTTCAAAAGTCTCTCGCGCGGGTGGCGAGACGAGAGCTGGAGGTTATGAAGATGAAGAGGTGGGGAGGTATTGCGCGGTATTACTCGGAGGAGAATGAAAGCGTACGTCAAGGCGTCAAATTGATATCTCTCCTCTTGGATATTTATTTGCAGAAGGATGAAAATGAGGGAGATGGAAATGGAAATGGAAATGGAAATGGAAATGGAAATGGAAATAGAAATGAATTGGAGTTGATCTGGTGGTACAGCTTTTCAATGGCCTATCAACAGATGAAAGATCCAAGATGGAAAAGGAAGTGAAATGTTGCAGAGATGAAAGTTCTTTTGGTCGCTTATAGTAAGTAGGCTTCTTTTGCATGCCTTCATTCTTGTGCGCGTAACATTCTTGTGCGGAGGGGAGGAATTCTTTTAATATAAACCGAACTTATGAATTTTACTGTAATACAAACCGAACTTATGAATTTTACTGTAATATAAACCAAACTTATGAATACAGTACAAAGTATCTGGGTCTGGGTATGGAAAATCAAGGTACATACAAGTTACGGGGCAGAGGTGGCACGAGGCCCAATGCGGTAATCCGAAGTCCTTACGTCTCAACGCGGGGTATCAACCGGTAGTTTCGTGCCGGGATGGGTTCCTATTCGCATACGTTACTACATATACTATTGCCAGTTTCATTTTCTTCTGTTTAGCCAATTCGTGTTCCTCCATTGATATTAACATTAGGATGCTCTGAGTCTTCGTCGTGCAAATTTACTCGTTCTTTGCTTCTTACTACCTGCACAGCAAAAACACTGCAAGATACTCCTACCCTTCTACCACAAACCCAGTTCCAAACATGTCCAAGAAACACTACTACCCCTCCACAACAGCCAGCTCCCTCGTCCCACTCTACCTCTCCTCCCTTTCCACAGCCAACCCATCGCTCTCCCATCTCCCCTCCCACAAAGTCATCTTTAACAACCAGCACTCCCGCTCCAACGTATCTCTCATATCCGGCGGTGGTAGCGGTCACGAGCCCGCTTGGTCGGGTTATGTCGGCGATGGCCTATTATCAGCTGCGGCGTGCGGTGATATATTTGCCAGTCCGAGCATGAAGCAGGTTCTGGCTGCAATTGCCGCGGTACGTAGCGACAAGGGGACAATTTTGCTTATCACTAATTATACTGTATGTATGAATTTCGGTCGGCGAGTTTTTGAAATGTACGGGCTGATGCATTGTAGGGAGATAAGTTGCATTTCGGTTTGGCGGCTGAGAGAGCCTTGGCTGCTGGGTTCTGCAAGAATGTTGTGGTGCTACCCGCGACGGATGATGTGTCGATAGGGAGAAGTCGCTGCGAAAAGGTTGGACGAAGAGGACTGGCTGGGAACGTGATTAGTGAGTACTTTCCTTCCTTTCGTCTAAGAAAGGTTATGACCAGACTGTATCAGGACGTATATGGCAGCATTTCTGACACATTGTAGCAATGAAGATCCTAGGCGCAGCTGCTGCGAAAGGAGAGAGTTTTGAGGGATGTGTGAAGTTAGGAAGGGCAGTGAACTCCCAGTTAGTATCTATAGGATCCGCACTGGACCATTGCCATGTGCCCGGACGCCAGAACCATGATGAGATCCCAGACGATGTTTGTGTGATCGGTGCAGGAATACATAATGAACCTGTAAATATAGCCGTCGCTTGAAGTTGCATAATGGCTGACACATAATAGGGAGCCGAGAAGCTATCGCCGTTTCCGTCAGTTGAGGATCTTATCTCAAAATTGTTGACATTGATTTGCGGTCAGGACGACCCAGAACGTGGTTTCGTCAAATTCGAGAATGGCGATGATGTTGTGTTATTATTGAACAATTATGGAGGGTTATCTAATTTAGAGCTTGGTGCTTTGATGCAAGAGACTCTGGTTCAACTAGGTATGTGACTTTTAAGCGTATGGCTCCCCTGAAGGCGGTTCCGGAAGAATTTACCATTTATCGAATGAAGATGCTAAGTTCTCCCCAGAAAAAAATTGGAACATCAAGCCCGTCAAAATTTACTCCGGACCTTTTGAGACTTCTCTAAATGGACCTGGATTCTCAATCACACTTTGCAATTTGACACCTGTAGCTAGGGAATGTAACTCCACAACTACGGAGCTTCTAGACCTGCTGGCTGCTGAAACAAAAGCACCCGCTTGGCCAAATGTCCTAGCTAATACACTAACAAATATCACCCGAAATGATCCGCCAATGCCAGATATTGAAAGTCAAGCCAATGTCCCAGAAGATGAGGATATCAAGGGTAAGGCTCCTGATGTTGCTGTTACAATGACACAATGTACTAACGTGAGCAGTTGATCCTAGACTCTTGGAGGCAGCCATACGTCGGGGCTGTGAACGGGCTATATCTGCCGAGCCTAGTTTGACGAAATGGGATATGATAATGGGTGATGGAGACTGTGGAGAAGCAGTCAAAGCAGTTTGTGAGAGTAAGTCTCCGGGTCCCTTCATGCAAATTTTTCAATGTATTTGACTGACGTGCAAAGCACTCTTGAAGCGACTGGACGAGGGGATTGCGAGAAAAGGCTCGGTATTTACTGTGTTGTATTCGGTCATTGATGCTGTCGATGATATGGGTGGCACTTTGGGTGCTATATTTGGCATTCTTCTTGCCGCTCTGGCGACAGCGTTGAAGAATGCGAAGACCAAGCCACCATCAAGATTGGTTGACATCTTTGCTCCAGCTTTGGCACAGGCCGTAGAGGCTTTAAAGCAGCACACTGGTGCTCGTGTTGGAGATCGAACAGTAATGGATGTCCTGTTGCCTTATGCGGAAACTTTAGAAAGCAGAAGAAGCCTGCGTAGTGCCATTGATAGTGCGCAAAGGGCTGCCGAGAACACAAGAGAATTGAAGCCGAGCTTTGGGAGAGCAAGTTACGTTGGTAGTGGCGGCGAAGAGCAAAAGGTACCGGATCCCGGGGCGTGGGCTTTACTGGAGATGCTGAAAGGGATTCAAGAAGCAGCATTGAGGACGTCGAAGTTGTAGATTTGTATAATATTTAGTACTTCTGACCATCTGACTACTCATGGCTCGAACGTCCAGAAGCTCACATGCTGTTCGGAATAGAGTTGCCTGATCCAGCTGATCAAGTCTTTCAATATTTCTAGCACCTGAAATGTCTGACCGGCTACCTAAGGCGCTGTTCTCTGATATGCTGCCACAGAGCCCTTATTATGTAGTCGAAGTTCTGTATTGCTCGAATAACTCTCCGAGGTGGTGTGGTGTTATGTTTCCAAATCCACACAACCAAGGAAACAGAGCAGTGATATTGTGTTTATTATACATCGAAGTGTGGGTGTGGGCACATATGCTTGTCATCGTGAGTGACATTTAAGAAACTCGTAGATTATAAGACGCCATCATGTTCACCCGGCAGTCTCTTAACTCTCTTCTGCTCCCAATCATCCAAATCTTTTGCAGCAAGCCTCTGAGATACCATCTATGTTAGCAAAAGCCCTCAGCAAATACAACATAACATGTTGATTAATGCACGTACATAATATTCTTCCTTCATGTCCACCCGTCTGCCAGCCTTACCAATACCCAATTCTTCTTCTTTGCTCAGTCTCCGCACACGTCTATCATGCTTCTCATATCGGATTGCGGTGGCAGGTGTTAGGAAGAAAGACCCTGCAACCATAGTCGCAATGAACGGTAGGCCAAATAGAAGAAATGGATGTCGGGTAAGGGCACTTCGATATCTTGCAGCAATCGTATTTGATTCTGCTGAAGCTCGAAATTTCTTGCTTGAGAATACCGCCATGGTTGTAGGACAGTAAAAGTGATTGGGAGTACGGGTTTATATTGGTATGGTTCCTACGTGATATTCTTCAATCATAAATGAGCTTGTATATAGGCAAGACTTGAATGAGATGATCAAAAATATGGGTTTTTCCATTTCCGCGCCCACCATTTTGTTTAATCAAGCTTATCAGTCACGTGTGCTCGTGGCATATCGCGATAGAACTTTTGGACGCGTCCACCTCATCGACGACTTGTTGATGTTCTGCAAGATCCACTCAATCAAATCCGACTGTTTCTTTGATGGGTTCCGAAGATGGCGCCCCAGAATCAGCCGCCTGGTACTCCAGGATCTCGGATCCCTCCATCGACAATGGCGGCACAATTAATCAACAATTTGTCTACCAAGAGGCCCTCTCGTCAAATCGAGCATGATGAATTGCAATCACTGATGAATGATGTGTCTATGCAAGAAAACGATCTTTCGAGTTTCACAGATGAAAGAGATATTGTTAGACATAAACACAAATTAGTGTATGTGATCACCAGAGTCGTTTGGGAGAGACTCGAGAAAAAGGATATCTTCACTGATTTCACGACTTTAATCGACCAGGCCTGCGAAGCGTTGGATGTCTTCATCTCGACGATCGAAAATGTTCCAGATGTACTCGATTTCTCATCACCCAATGATTTGAGTCTTACTGCTCGTGGGCCTGAACCGTTATGGTTATGGCTTTTCCCACGGATTTTATCCTTCCTCGGCCGTCGAGCCTACGATAAACTCACGGAAAAGATCACTGCGTTTTTCTCCACTGCCTTCGAGGCTGTCGCCAAGTCGCCCAGACTCTGGAAGCTTACCTCAAGCTTCTTCCGGTACCTCATGGATAGTGTATCAAGTTAGTCCCAATTGTCTTCATTTATCAGGTAAATGCTCAACTGTTCTTAGCTATTCTGAGTCATCTTCATAGCAGCAACTTGGCTTCGCATGGCCAGGAAATCAATTTTGTACTGCCATCGAACCATTTTGATCTTTCGACATACTGCGATAGCCTAAAGGGAAGTCTCGAGCAATCCTCCCCTTGCAACTACATATTGCGCGACGTAACGGATGCTCTTCGTCATGCTACGTATATTCTGTCCATTTTGGTAAACATCTCGAATCAAGCTGCCTCGACACAAGATGCAAGTCTGGCTTTTCAGAATCACCTGGCTTGGTTACTTGATTCCTTTTATTCCTTACATGAGTTGCAGAAGATATGGTCCATCCACGATAACTCTCAGTCAGTTGGCATTGCTCCTAGCACGGCTCTTTACTATGCTACACAGTCACTTTTCATCTCGATTCGGACTACCATACCAGAGCCTTTGGTTCGTAAAGGCTACATGTATTTGGCCATCATTGGAGCATATATTCTTGACGATCCGTCAGGACTGGCTGATAAAGAAGTGAACCTGACATTCTGCCAAATGCTGTTGCAGTTAGCATTAATCTGTCGTAGGCACAATGCAGTTGGTCAAGTCACCAATCTCCATCTATCACCCAAGCTTCAGGTCATGTTGGGAAGCGATGACACACTTGCAATCGTTGGAAATGATTTCAAGGTATGTACAGTTCGGAGTTGCTTTTGTTCTTGGCTTATTTGAGAAAGAACGCAGCTGCGGCTTTGAAATGGGCTTGTGACCCAGCAACAACCGGAAAATTTGCACCAAATCGGTACCACCTGAACTTCGAAGAGGCATCACTCAATTTTGACTTTGAGCGATTAATGGTAGCCAACAATCCTCCTGGGACTGATCACACAGTATCCCCGCGAGCGAGCAAACGTCGCAAGATCAGCACCGACAGCGTCCTCGAGGAAATTACTGGAAAGTTATGTTCGCTTCTGGGTGCTCAAGAAGCGACAGATCTAGGTGATCTCAGTCAGCAAGCAGTGTAGGTTTTTAAGGTCGCATATCATTTCTTAAACTGATTCGCGTTACCAGGACATGCTTTGCAAGCCTAGATGAATCTGGCCGATCTCAAGCCATCAAATACCTTTCTATGGTACCCTGTGCAGCTTATGGATCGCTAGTGGTGACTCAAGATACAGCTGGCAACATCACGCACTCTCGCTGTTTCTTATGCGAAAAGCTACCTCCTCCAGAAGAAACAACAGTGCACGATGTTCGATGCCAATCGACTAGCCAAGAAGCGATATCTATCTTAACGGCCTTAGTAAAATCACCTGTTTTCCATGACTCCAAGAGGTCTAGGGTGCTCGCCATGGTGGCATTGAGAACATTTGCCACACATTTCACAGATAAAGAGTTCCTTGATTTAGAAGTATCTTCGCTAGGCCAATGGTGTCTCCAGTCCTTACAAAGCTCTGTTCGCGAATTGCGTATCGCAGCTGGGTAAGATATTGTTTATTCTATAAACTTCAGCATACTAACATAATTTAGTCGCGCATTGCCGCAATTCCTCCAAGGTTCTGAAGTACCGCAAGGTTTACTTCAAAAGAACAGAACGAATGTCTTGATTATATTACGTGATCTGTGTGAGAAGCCCGCATTATATTTACAAGAAACGTGTGTTCTCGCCTGGGGACAACTTGGAAGGTATTGTTGCATCTTGATAGCTTGGTAGGTAGATTCTAACAGCTTCAGATTATTAGAAGATGGCGAGCTCAACATCGTGCTGCTAAAACTAGTCGAGTATCTGGGTCACTCCAATCCTATCGTCTCTAATGCAGCCTACAATGAGGTAAGCGATACTTTCGGAGCATGCAGAAAGCAGAATGATAACGATTGACAATACTTCACAGATACTCAAGCTAGCCAAGACCCATGGCACCTTTGATAAGCCCGTGGAAAGAATGTTTACTCCTTTTTGGGAGAGTGTTGCCATTGCAGCAGTAAAGGACTTACTAGTACGACCTCAGACTGCACAGTTGATGGCCGACCTGCTCGAGATGACTGTTCCTGACTTTCTTATCCTTACTCAAGCCTATACCTTACCATGGCTTGTACTATGGGGCGAAGTGAAGGTCATTAAAAAGATTGCTCAAGCTCGCAACGAAGACGCTGGTCGTGTTTGCATTGATGATACCAATGTTTTTCGCATCATGGCATTACTTCTTGTTCAGGATGTGCAGGATATCGAGTCCCACACAATGTCCAAACTTAAATGTATCTCCCCAGAATTTGATAAGCAGGGACTGGACTTCGCTCATCTTCTTAAAATTGGACCCCCAAACACCTTTCTGCAACTGCTAATAGTGGCTGGTGATGCAGATGAAAGCAAAAAGCCAAGGGTATGTACTATATATGTGGAATGTTACTAGGAGCTTACTTTACGCAGATATATCATGCTTTGCAATTCCTAGTTGAGGGAGTTCAAAGTTCAGAAAATACTCGAAAAGGCAAAACTCCCATGGCTGCATTCATGGAGCAGCATAATCTTGGCCTTATTACCCGGATATCTGAGGTAGTCAACGACTCTAGAGATGAGCAAAACACTTATGAAAAGAAACGACATGTGAGAGCAATTGAGGAGATGATTAAAATCGCCAAAACATACACTAGGTCTGCTAGACCACAGGTTAGTTCAGTCAGCATCTATTGAGTGACTTAATATCGACTAATTGGCCATAGATCTGCGCTTGCCTACAATCAGCTTTGGCACAAAAGCCGTTGCAAGCATCCGCATTCTCGGCCTGGGCAGCTATGCTTCGCTGTCTAGATGATGAGGATGTAGAGATCATGCTTGAGAGCACCTTCTCTACTATCATACAGTGTTGGGATTCATTTGATGAACAGACAAAGAATGCTGCCGAGGGGATATTAAACTATCTTGTGATTGAACGAGGTCGTCCTATCCGAAATAAAATCGTTGATTTACCATCACTATCTCAGTTTCCCCAGCTTACTGAAGTTGAGAGCAAGCTCAAAAAGTTCCGCACGCCAACCGATGTCAGCAATACCTTTCAGATTTTCAGTCGTCGCATACGGCATGAGAGTGCCGGTGTTGTTGCCCAAGCTTTATCCGAGCTGAAGATATTCTTGCAGTCGCACCAGTCGTATCTCCAGGCATCAGCAGTGAGTGAGCAGCCTGATGTGGTCGTTGGACGACTTGTCCGCTCGATCCTAGATGCCTGTGTGAAGTTCAATGAATCCCATCATGATGTTGCAGATCTAGCGGGTGCATGTATTGGCTTGATAGGTTGCCTCGACCCGAACAGAGTCGAAGCCGTTCGAGAACAGCGTGAAATGGTTGTTGTCGCAAATTTTGAGGATACAGATGAAACCACTGACTTTATCCTTTTTATTCTGGAGGAGGTTATCGTGAATGCGTTCTTGTCAGCCACAGATACAAATCTCCAGGGATTCCTCTCGTATGTTATGCAGGAACTCCTAGAGAAGGGCGACTTCAAACGAATCCTAAGCATCAATAAACGAACGTCGACTGATCCACTTTATCAAAAATGGATGTCGCTTCCAGAAAACGTGCAAGCTACACTTACGCCCTTTCTTACGTCAAAGTTTTCGGTTACAGAGATGAAAGTGACACCAACTCGATATCCAATATTTCGACCCGACAGCGCTGCAGCCGATCGTAGTAATAAATACAACAATTGGCTTAAGGCCTTCGTCCTTGATCTCTTACAAAGACCAAAAAACTTCAATGCAGAACTGATTTTTGCCCCCTTACGCCGGGCCGTTCGGATCAAGGACCTCTCTGTGGCTAGCTTTCTGTTGCCATATCTGGTTCTCCACGTGGTTATCAAAGGGGAGGAAGCTGAGGGGTCAATGATTGCAGCAGAACTGCTTAGCATATTGAGCTACAACCTCCATAACCAATCTCGTATCAAATATGAGGAGCTCAGATTATGTAGCGAGGCAAGTCCTTTAGTTACCGATCCATCGAAATTCACTACTAATCTATTTAACAGGCTGTTTTCAGAGTACTTGATTATCTTTCTCGGTGGATACAGGCGAAGCAACTTGCCTCCAGCAAGCTACGTGGTCAAGGTCAGAATGAGACTGAAAGTCAGATTCGAAAAGTAAGCTTGCTTCTGGAGAGCATTCCTGCAAAGATCGTATCAAATCGAGCTATTCAGTGTAAATCTTATGCTCGTGCACTCTTTTATTGGGAACAACACATTCGGCACGCTAGGGAGAAAGAAACGAATGAGTTACAAGAAACACGGGATATGGAACGTCTGCAAGAGATCTATACCCAAATAGATGAGCCAGATGGCATTGAAGGAATCTCTGCGCATCTTCACGTTTTGGACATTGACCAGATAATTTTGGGCCATCGCAAGGCAGGACGCTGGACAGCAGCTCAGAGCTGGTACGAAATAAAGCTTGCTGACGACCCTGGGAATGTGGATGTGCAGCTTAATCTACTCACTTGCTTGAAAGCATCTGGGCAGCACGGCAAGTATTAAGCCCTTTCGAAGATGCATTTACTAACATTACTTTTAGATGTACTACTCAACTACGTTGAAGGAATGCATAGCGACATAAATACGATGAGAGACCTCCTTCCTTTCGCAACAGAGGCATCATGGGCAACAGAAAGATGGAATTCACTGAAGAAGTATACGGCAATGGCTACGAGCGAGGTGGGCGAAGATTTCAACGTTAGCGTTGGCAAGGCGCTGTTGGCTTTGCAACAGGACCCCGTAGAATTCACGTCTTCTGTGCGTGGATTACGTCGACAAATCGCGTGTTCGCTTTCCAGATCCACTACCTCATCAATTGGATCTTTCCATGACTCTATGCTAAAGTTCCATGTTCTCACGGAACTCGAGATGATAGCAGGAACTGACAGTGATGAAGAGATCCCTCGTCATCAACTCATTGAATCACTTGACCGTCGACTTGAGACGATTGGAGCGTATCTTAATGATAAGCAGTACCTGCTGGGAATCAGAAGAGCTGCAATGCAACTATCAAGGTTCGTTCTAATGCACCAGCAGCACCTATTCCGGCTCTTACTAACTTATTCAGTCTCCGATTTGACAAACAAAATATTGCTTCCTCGTGGTTAACCAGTGCACGTCTTGCCCGAAAGGGAAATGCTATACATCAATCTTTCAACGCCGTGCTTCATGCTTCAAAGCTAGGAGATGATTCAGCAAAGATAGAACATGCTCGACTTTTGTGGAAAGAAGATCAACATCGGAAAGCGATTCAGAGCTTACAGGGTGCCATTGATAGCAATGCATTCATATCTCACAATGAGATGATCAAAGCGAATGTCACAGTAACTGACGGTTCACATCAAGATCAGGAGAAGCAGCAAAATTTGCTTGAGGCAAGAGCACATCTTTTACTTGCGAAGTGGCTTGATATTGCCGGCCAAACAAACTCCATTGCATTACGAGCACAGTATCAACATGCTGTAAGGACACATAGTGGATGGGAAAAAACTCACTACTATCTCGGACGTCATTACAATAATCTGCTTGAATCGCAGAAGAACCTTCCACCAGATCGCCAAGATGAGACTTACCTTTCTGGAGAGATGGCTACACTAGTGATCTCAAACTACCTTCGTTCGTTGACTCATGGTACCAAATACGTTTATCAGACTCTACCTCGTATACTTACACTGTGGTTGGATCTTGGCAGCCAAGTCAATCAGAAGCTTGACCCAAAATATGGTAACTCGCAAGACTTTGTGAGCAGAGTCACAAAGGTACGGAAGGGCCACCTTGATGCGCTCCATACACGGTTCAAGAAGTATATACCAAAGATGCCTGCGTACATCTTCTACACAGCGTTACCACAAATTGTCTCTCGTATCACCCATCCAAACAAGGAGGTCAATACATATCTGCAGAGTATCATTCTAAAGGTGGTCTCGGCACATCCGCAACAGTCTCTTTGGAGTTTGTTGGCTATAAGTACCTCTACGCAGAAAGACAGACGAATGAAGGGAGGCGAGGTGCTGTCGAGACTCAATAGTGATGCTCCAAAAGTAGCAAGATCGGGTTCTCTGGATATGAAAGCATTGATCAGAAATGGTCAAAGTCTCACTGCTGAAATCCTCAAGGTCTGCGAAGCTGGAGACTTTCCGGGGCAAAAGACGTATCGTGCTAGCATAACAAAAGACTTGCAGTTTCAGCACAAGCATACGCCGAGCCTGCTAGCAGTCCCAATTGAGGCTGCTCTGACTGCAACATTACCGACGCTTACTGACAAAGTAGCAACTCATAAGGCCTTCTCCCGGGACGTCATCACGATAAACGGATTCGAGGATGAAGTCCTAGTTTTGAACTCCTTGGCAAAGCCTCGTAGGTTGACAGCCCTTGGTTCCAATGGCCAACTCTACGGTCTTTTGTGCAAGCCCAAAGATGACTTGAGGAAAGATCAACGTCTGATGGAGTTCAATGGTATGATTAATCGATCGCTAAAACGCGACGCAGAATCGAGTCGACGCCAGTTATACATCAGAACATATGCCGTCACCCCTCTAAACGAAGAATGTGGTATCATCGAATGGGTTGATGGTCTTAAGACTTTCAGAGACATCTTATTAAACTTATACAAACCCAGAGGAATCCATATCAATTACTCTGAAATCGCCGCCTACTGCGAAGAAGCCATTAAAAATGATACCAAACTCCCCCTCTTCACCGAAAAAGTTCTCGGCATGTTCCCCCCCGTCTTCCACCACTGGTTCGTCCAACAATTCCCTGAACCCTCCGCCTGGTTTACCGCCCGTCTCCGCTACACCCGCTCCTGCGCCGTCATGTCCATGGTTGGCACGATCCTCGGCCTGGGCGACCGCCACACGGAAAACATCCTCTTCGAAGAAGGCAACGGCGGCACCTTCCACGTTGACTTCAACTGCCTCTTCGACAAGGGTCTCACGTTTGCAAAACCCGAACGCGTGCCCTTCCGCCTGACTCACAATATGATCGATGCTATGGGCATGTACGGCTACGAAGGCCCGTTTCGCAAATCCGCGGAGCTGACGCTGAAGCTGCTAAGGCAGCATGAGGAGACGCTAATGACGATCCTGGAGGCGTTTGTTTATGATCCCACGCTAGATTTGATGAAGAAGTCGGAGAAGGATAAGAAGAGACGGCCGGAGGGGTATGCGGCGGACGGGACGCAGAGCGCGCAGAGCGTGCTGGATGCGATTGGGCGGAAGGTTAGGGGTTTGCTTGTGGGGGAGAGTGTGCCGCTTAGTGTGGAAGGGCATGTGGATGAGCTGATTAAGCAGGCAACGGAGCCGAAGAATCTGGCAGCTATGTATATTGGGTGGTGCTCTTTCTTCTAGGTCGTGGTGTGGGAGAGGATGCGGTAGGGAGGCAGAGTGGAGAGTGGGCGGAATAGTGGTGCGGTGCGGTGTGGTGGGGGTAGTGCTAATGGATAAGTTGATGTCAAAATTTGAAAACGAAAATTCGATGATTTAATGTAAAAATTGGCTCTTGGGTAACAACGAATTGATGGTATATCAATGCGAGGGAGGGTACAGTACACTTTCCACATAGCATGGCAATTCCTTCTCACCCTCTTCATACATACATAAGTCGATCGACACACAGACGCCATCTTCACTTCATCGGATTCATTCATTCATAAGCATAATAAAACCTAGAACTGATATGGTATCTTTTACTTGTTCATTTCTTCATTCAATGATTCGTAACGTATAGGTATCGATGAGGTGAGGTGAAGGTTTCCTTTCCGGCCCTTATCCCTCTCCCTCTTCCTCTCCCTCTAAATCCCATATCCTATGCCATCCCATCCGATCCCATCCGATCCCATCCATGTCCTGTTCCCTTTCCTAACCCGATTGCCCAAGTTCCAATCCGGAGTTATTGTAGTGTAGGGTATATTCCATACTGGGAAGAAAAAGAAGAAGAAAAAAAAAAAAAAAAAAAAAAAAAAAAAAGACAAAAGAAATAGTGATGAAGATCTGTCCGCTTGTCCGTCCCTTGTTTCGTGGTATACCATTCATTCTGTTTGAGGTGATGGGTGATTTCTTCCCAATTCATTTTCATTTTTCATTTTCATGCTCATTTTCATTCATTGATCAATCTCTTTGTGGATAGACTGGTGAACTGCGATGATGACGGACTTGGTGATGTGCGGATGACAACATCCTAAAATGAAGACGGGCGGAAGGAGTATATTCTGCCTCTTCTTTCCTGTTCTTCCCAAAGTACCGTCACCATCATCACCAAAAATGAATGGCCCCCATCCTCAAACCCATCATCGGAGACATCAACGTCGAGGAGGAAAACTATAATCTCCATCCCAGCTACCAAATTCCTGCGCCGGTACCACCGACATATCTTTCCCCCAAACACCAAACGCGGCATCAGAACCAACACCAACACCTAGACTTGGTCTTCTCGAGTCCAGAAAATTGATAGATCGGCTTCTAGATCCATGTATTCATTGCACATTTTTCATGCACATATCTTTCTTTTTCTTATCTGTAGGAATACCATTCTTCTTCGCCCGCTCCTTCGCCTCGACATACACCATGCACTCATTCAGCACATCTCCGTATATCTTTCGATATTTCTGGCACTCGGGATCTTCGTCCTTGTCTTGATCCTGATCTTGAGATTCTTGGTTGTGATCAAATACCGCGATAATATTGCCCTCTACTTCTGCTTCGGGCTCTCCGATCTCGACGACCGCGCCGGTGGAACTTACGTCTGATTTGCGGCGGCCGGGAAAAGGAAGAGTCATCGGTAGCGCGATAGAGTGAGACAGGTCGGTGGATTGTTGAGGGAAAGATGGACTCATGATGAGATCGCGGTCGGGGATTGCGGCGGGGCGGCTTGCAGGGCCTTTCGGGGCAAAGTTGACTAGGTGAGCGGGCTTCAAGGCGGGGAGGGGCGGTGATTGTTTGGTTGCCGTAGGGATGCCATTGTTTGAGGATGAGGTGTTGTCGATCGCTTCGATAGAGGATAGCGTGGAGTTGGGAATAGCTCCAGCTTCGATCGCGATGGGAGACGGTATTGCGTGCTCAACGGCACACGAGTCTTTGGAGCTTGATTTGACCGCATCTTCAATCTGGGTAGAAGGTACTTGCGGGAAATAATCGACAGTCAAAGCTGGTACTTCAGAGCTCAAGGCAGCCTTATCTTCGGATTTGGCGACGGTGACAAGCGATTCGGTTTCAATTGGAACTTCAGGGCTTGAAACAAGTACATCTGTAGGTACGGCGGCAACAGCCTCCGATGCTTCATGCGGTTTCAAGGATTTTACACTTTGATTTGCACTTGAGGGACCCGAGACAGCCACGGTAGCAACCTTCGCACTTTTTTTTGCAACGTCTCCCACGTGCTGGGTCTCAGGGGCTGGTGTCGCGATATTTTCCGATGCAGTGGGTGCGTTTTCAGCACTTTCATCGGCAGGTAGCTCCTGAGTTGGTCCGACTTTGTTGTCTGTGACACTGTCCTTGCGGAATAGGAGCGATGCAGGAACGTGAGGGTTCCAAATGTTCACCGCTCGTCGTAATTCATGCTTATGCCTCCTCTCCTCACTGCATGCAAGTTGTTCCGCGATCTGCTCTTGAATTTCCTCCAAGGTAAATACTGGACATGGTTTCAATGCATTGTCATTGACAGTACTGCTTTCGGCAATGGTTGGTCGTTCCACGATGGTGTTACGTCGAAAGTACTGGTCGAAGCCAGAGATAGCGCCCTGGAAAGAGCGTTTTCCGACAGTTGCGGGACCCTTTTTCAGGAACCCGCTTCTGACGCCTTGCCTGAATTGATCCCGGTTGGTCTTGAATCGCGGGTTGAAGTCTTCATCGTCGTGACCGAAAATTAGGTCGAACTTTGCATCAGGGACGATCCAAAAGACGGTCCGCTGTTTGTATCGGCTGAGACCACTGCATTGCCAGATTAGGGTGCAGTCACCTTCTAATTGGCCTTCTGTGGTGTCACCGTCACTCTTCTTCATGCCAAGGTGGATCTGAGCGAAGCGAGCCGAGACATAGTTGTAGTTGCAGGTATCGTTGTAGAGTGCCTGTACTTCAATTTCTTGCGTCAGATTACAGCTGGCGGCACCCACAATTTTGACGGGAAACGCATAGGTGGTCTGGCATGCGGTTAGATAAGGTATGTACAGCATGCGAGATGTACTGTAGATTGTGGGGATGAGCATACCTTGTGTCGACGATCATTTGATTTCCCGGGATACCACATGGTTTGAGGAAGTGTGAATTCCTGGAAACAAGGTAAACAGCTGAACGCTTTGTTTGTTTGTTTGTTTGCTTACAGGGCATAAAAAGTAGAATGGAGGAAAGGCCGTCCAGCAGCAGGAGCAGGTATTAATATATGTGGGAGCGGGTGGTAGTGGGTGGTAGTGGTGGCGAGTGGATGAACGGGGGAAGGGAGATATACCAGATATCAGGGCAAGGGAGAAAGATATGAAAACCGGAATGAGCAAGAGCAGAGAATTGTGCGATGGAGTATAACACGACTGTTTAACGAGCGAAGACGACATCATATCATCTCATCTCATAACGTAGAAGAGACGGAGAAGATGGTTTGATGGAGAAGCTCGGACACGGCGGTGGATTGGAGAGAATCCCTGGTCACGCTCTCATTCGTGGGACTTAGCCGGTGCTTGTCGTTTTGCACCTGACGTGGTTCCTTAGAAGTTCGATGAAGATCCCGAGAGTCTCCATACGAGCTCAAGGACCCCATGAAAAGTGCCAGCAAAACCTCTTCACGCCTCACTAAACGTGAAACAACCTATGGATATCGTGGATATCGTGGATGTGATTTGAGCGCGATTCGAATGCAACTTGGATGCAACTTGAATGCTAGTCATTTCGAGCCATGGGAAACCATGGGAAACCAGGAGTGCTACAGTCGCTCGTCCAAACAAAACCTCGGGATCCGAAGAGTTCGCTGTACTGTACCTCAATCAAGAAAGTGGGATATGCTTGTGCTTGCTGCCGCTGCTGTTTGCTGCCGCCGCCGCTGCTGCTGCTGCTGCTGCTGATGCAGTGATGCTTGTTGCGGGCAACGGGGGTGAGTCCGTTAGAACCTATCCCTCTCCTGTCGTATCCTGAGCTCTCTTATCCTGTCCAATCCTCTTCTTGCATCTCTCCAGACTGTTGATGCCGATGCTGCCGATGCTGCCGATGCTGTTACCAGAAGATCCGAAATGCGGAGTGCAATAGCCGTGAAGGAATTTGGGATCCACAAGAGATACTGCAGCGCACCGCACAGTGCACTCCCTGTCTCCTTCACCACACACCACACACCACACAGCTTGGAAGAAGAGGGAGAAGAAGATCCGAGGAAACCTAAAAAACAGCAGCAACCACGGAAAGAAACCCAGCAAGATGTAGTTGTAAAACGATGGTCAGCGATAGCAATAAATCCCTCTCTGCATGAGTCCATCCCAGAGCTACCCGTTGTACACACCGCTAGTAAACAACATGTCACGAATCAATTCGCGAAGAACGAAAACCGAGGCATATTCCAACCCCACCATAAGATTTGCAATGAATGTCCTTGTGCAACCTTGGAGCAATACTTACAGCCCACGTCATTCACGAGCATACAGTACAACAAGCACATAGAACAGTCAGCTCCAATTGAACCAACTGGTAGAGTTTAATGCTGGTTGCGAGAAGTTGTGGGACGTGGTTGGTGAGGTAGGTCACAGTGTATGTACGTATGTATGTATGTATGTATGCGTAGGGTAAATCCTTCACCCAGGGCTAGCGATCAAAGACACAATCATTGAACCATACTACAGTATCCAGCGGTCGACGCTGTGCACGGCGACGTAATCGTCTCCGATAGATGGATTCCGATGGTTGGACAAAGCTGCCGAGATAATGGTTGCTGGATATCACTCCAATAGGAATTTGCAAGCATTTGGGATGATCTCACAACAGATCATGAGGTTGGCAGCAAGTGGAGTGAGATCTGAAGAGTAGGTAGACACAACAGATGTGGAGAGTAGATTGTTCCACAAGATGAGTTCAAGCAGTGACAAGGCAAACACATAGAGGCTCAACAAGTTACAATGTTAAACATCAGTGCTTCTACGAAGAGACATATAGCTGGGTTGAGTAAGCAACTTGGTCCACCTACCGTCATCGGTGGACATCAACGATATCTACTGCATCATTAGCGATAGTGGGTAGGTCTCTATAATCCGAAAGAGCATCGTCGAGTCAGCAATGAAATGCTGCCAGATGCAAGATACGACGAGAAGCAAGAACAGTATGATACTGTGGACACTAGGGAACTACCCTTAGCTGAACCTCTAGAATATCATGCATGGAAGCCGCCAGTGACACATACATGTAAATCACTGCAGAAATGAATCAGGAGGTGCTATAGTTGAAAAGAGACCTAAGGCTGGTTTTCTTTTTCCCAGCCCTAAAGTGATATCTTCATTGCATGAGTTTGACCTAAAGATGAGTCAAGACGCTACTTGCTCACAATCCAGTATTGAAACATTCCATCGGGCGAAAGCAGCCTAAAAAATGAAATTAACACGAATTGAGTCTGACTTCTCGGATGCCCGTAAACTCCTCCATATATAACGTGCCAGAGGTGGTATCTTGTCGATCCGTTGACGCCATAAGTAGTATTACTACAACCCCCGAAAAACAAAAAAGAACAAAAATAACTCCGGTTCTCAATGCAGATCTAAGCAGTACCATCTAATTTTCCCTTCACAACATTCCTACATCCTAGCCCCCAGAAGGTTGCTTTCCCTTCTTGTTTGCGGTCATTAGTTTTATCGAGATTGGATATAAGCCGTTTCTCGGTGGCTTCCTGCCATGCGTTCCCGTACTGATAGTAGTTCGACAGACTGGACAGTTTTTCTTGCCTGTCCCAGCATGTAAAGCGGAATGAAGGCACTCGGAGCAAAACAAATGTCCTAGACAGTGTTATTAGTAGGAGCTCCCACATAACATAAGGCATAGACTCTACGTACCACAATGCGTGACTGTCAAATCAGTAGGATTGTCCATGCAAATAATGCATTGAAATTCCACGAGCTTCAACGGCTTTGTTGCTTCTTCTTGGTTCTGTTGCTTGATCAAATCCTCCTGTCGCTTCGCTTTGGCAGCTTCGTATTCTTGTAAATTATCATTCTCGGCAAGATCCACTACTTCGACATTTTCACTAGGTATCGACTGCGCAGGCGCTGGCTTTGCAGGCCTCGAGTTTGATCGTGATAGTTTAGGTGGTCTTTCACTCGCCGCTGTTTCCGCTTTGCGTTTTCTGGACGGCATGGGTGGCGAGGATTCCGTTAAATCGACAATACTTGACCGTCGACTATTTGTGCGTGATACAAATGGATCTGTCGAATCGTTCGGGTGGGACAGATAGGAGTCCCAGTCGAAGGTAGCTAGATCTTCATCAAGTTCGTTCGTAGCGGATCGTGAAAGTGGTTGTGAATTGCTTTGCGATGCCTGCTGTTGATTAGATGGTGGTGGCGGCTGTTCTTCTCTATCTTGGTCGAGAAAGTTCAGGTGGAAATAGTCAGGAGAGGGTACCATGGACGGGCTTCTGCGGGGCAGTGAATTTGTTATTCGACTCGTGGGGGCTGAGTTTGACGTGGTTCGGTGCGTAGATAGTGGCCGCCGAGAGTTTGGTATCGGTGTACCTGGTAGGAAGAGTGAAGGGGAAGAAAGACTCGGAAGTGGCTCGTGGTGTGAGGGTGAGTTATCGCGTTGAGTATTGGTGTTGATTGGAGGTAAGGTGAATGATTCCCGACCACCGTTACCAAAGGATGAAGCGCTCCATGGTGAACGAGCAGTTATTGTCGTCGTTGTAGAGCTAGAGTTGCAGTTGGGGTTCGGGTCGGATTTGGGAGTTGGATTCGGATAGGAATATGGGTAGCCTGAGGACATATTGAAGGTCAAAGGGTGGACACACAGTAAAGTCGTCCTCCCTCGTTCCCTCTTCTTTTGTGCAAGGATTAAACCGATGACGGTCTCTGGTGTATGTTTTGCGACAATAAACAAATTACAAAGCCCTTTTCTTCTCCAATGGTGGAGGTAAGTGGCAATTGACGAGCTGGGCGGAAGAGAGAGCGTTTGGAAGTAAGAACAGAGACCAAAAGATGTTGAGGATGCGAGTCCATAAAGGGAATTGAATTGGCTTGGATTGGATTGGACTGGGCTGGGCTGGGCTGGGCTGGGCTGGGCGGATTGAAATGAATCGAATCGAATTGAATTGAATTGCGAGTGGAATCAGATTGCAATAGGATTGTGATCTGTTACTGTATTCTTATGGGTTGGAGGGGTGGTGCGAGGTGTGGCAACTAGTGGTGTTGCAACCTTGGGTGGAAGTATATTTGCGAGTCTCTGGCCCGGTTCAAGGCGACGCGCTCTCTCATAGAGATATGGGAAAAGAACAGCAACATAGACACCACGGGTTGTCGACCTCCTCCGGGAATTCAGACCACCTGCTGTCGGTGATGCCTTGCACAACACAAGTGGATGAGAAAGGAATTCGAAATGCGAAAGGCGGGAAGGTGAGAAGAGCTCGGATGAAGAGCTCGGAGGGAGAATGCGATACTGGAGTCGAGAGAGACGGAGCTCAAATCGAACTTGCTCCGACTATCTGTTTCTTATCGATTGGACTAGAATATTGCCAAATGTGGATAAACCTCAGGTCTAAGCATCAGTACAGGATCGAGAGGATCTATGATGACATTGATAAAATGGACAAGAGGGGTCATGCAAATTGCCCTGTTGGGCAATTTTCCCACTTTTCGCTAATCCGATTGGCTTATATATGACTACATAGTATATACCCAGAACCCTTTTCGTCTCGCACCGGCAAAAAAAAAAAAAAGTTCAATGTGCGCATCATGAACCGAGAGACTGGAAAAAATGAGTAAGCAGTTCAATTTACTCCTCATAGTAGCTATCATCAAAAAATACGTCCTATACCCATCCCCACCAGAGGCGCAGAGTTTCATCCTGCATGTAGTCTGTCTACAGCTTTCGTGTTTCCGCAACTACTCAACTGAAATAATGAATCAATAAACCTGGCTCTTCCTCTTATTATGCTTCTATCAATCCGCGCCGGTCGTGCGAGTAGACCGGGTGCAGCTGTCGGAAAACTTGCAACTCAAAGAGCACATCGCCTTCAAGATCGAGTGATATCGCGGCCTGCAACACGATGGCAAACATATGCTACGAATACCGTTGTACAAGAGTACAATTCTAGTTCTACCACGGCCGGTCTACCCAGTACGTTATCTTGCAATTATCTCGACAGTTTGCATTGAAACACAGCTAAAGCAAATGTGAAGGTTCGGAAGCTCGATATAACGAGATAGGCGTCCAGCAATTAAGTAGCCATATCCACTCACAGCTTTTCCCACATAATCCTTCACCACCACCTAAACAACTGGTAGCTCTCTCAATAGATCATCTTCGCAGACATGATTTATATGAAAAAAATACGGACAATACCCCTCCCATATCCTTCGACCTCCCCAAGCTACAAGGTGATACCCTTGATGAGCACTTTTATAAGCTGGGTATCGATGCCGCTGAGCCGTACTTGACGCTCGCTCGTCGTTTTGCTAAAGCAAATGCGCCTCAGCGACCGCAAGAATGGCAGCATCAAAGTGGATGGACAAAATACAACGAAGATGGCACGACGGAGTCAGTGGATGCGCCCAATGATGACATGCTATGTTTCGATACCGAAGTTATGTGGAAGAAAAGTTCGTTCGCTGTGATGGCATGCGCTGTTAGTCCTACACATTGGTACTCGTGGCTGTCGCCATGGCTTCTGGGAGAATCCGAAAACGACCGGCACTTAATCCCGCTTGGAGATCCAACCAAACCTCGAATCATTGTGGGACACAACATAGGGTATGATCGGGCCAGGATAGCAGAGGAGTACGATTTGACCCAATCGAAGAATAATTTCCTGGATACTATGTCTCTACATGTGGCTGTGAATGGAATGTGCTCTCGTCAACGACCAACTTGGATGAAACATAGGAAAAGCAGAGAACTACGTGAGAAGATAGCAGGGGAGACAGACAACGCTGAGCTGGCTGCACTGCTAGGCAGCAAGGAACTCAGTGACGAGGAAGAGGAACTATGGATAGGCAGAAGTTCTATCAATTCGTTGCGAGATGTAGCGAAATTCCATCTCAATGTTACGATCGACAAGGCGCAGAGAGACCATTTTGGCGAGTCAGATCGAGAAGGCATTAGAGCAAAGCTTGACGATCTTTTAAATTATTGCGCGGCGGATGTCGATATCACACACCGAGTCTATCAAAAGGTGTTTCCAAACTTCATTGAAACATGCCCACATCCAGTCAGTTTTGCTGCGTTGAGACACCTTTCCTCAGTTATCCTTCCTGTCAATAAATCATGGGAGTCATATGTTGCCAACGCGGAAGCCACATACCTCAGGCTTTCTGACGCAGTACAGGAGCGACTGGTTGCGTTGAAAGATAAAGCTTTAGAGATCAAGGATAACTCGGAGCAGTGGAGTTCTGATCCTTGGTTGCGTCAGCTTGATTGGTCAGGTCAGGAGATGAAGATGGTGAAGGGCAAGAAGAAGGACGATCCACCAAGGCCAGCGAAGAGACAGAAAATGCCAGGCATGCCGAAGTGGTGCAAAGACCTCTATCCTAAAGTCTCACAGCCTATCAATCTCACAGTTCGCACTCGAATAGCTCCATTACTCTTGCGCTTAGCGTGGGATGGGCATCCACTTGTATGGTCTGACAAATATGGCTGGACGTTCAGGGTACCTCTCGCGGAGGCGCACAAATACACCGAACAACAAATGCAAGAATGCACAGCATTTGCAGCCAAGGATATGGCTTTGAGAGACGACAGAGGCGCTGTTTACTTCAAACTGCCGCATAAAGACGGGCCAACAGCTAGATGTGCGAATCCAATGGCAAAGAGCTATATGGCATATTTTGAAAAGGGTATCCTCTCATCTGAGTTTACATACGCAAAAGAAGCACTAGAGATGAATGCTTCGTGCTCCTACTGGATAAGTGCCCGGAGTCGCATAATGTCGCAAATGGTCGTTTACGAAAGTGACAGAGAAAAGGACCCCCTTGCCGAAAAATCAAAGTCAGAGATGGGTTATATCTTACCTCAGGTCATTCCGATGGGAACTGTAACTAGAAGGGCGGTAGAGAATACCTGGCTCACAGCAAGTAATGCAAAGAAGAATCGGGTGGGCTCAGAGCTCAAGTCGATGATCAAAGCACCCCCTGGTTATTCTTTTGTTGGTGCTGATGTGGATTCGGAAGAGCTGTGGATTGCCAGTCTTGTCGGTGATGCTCAATTCAAACTGCACGGAGGAAATGCCGTCGGCTTTATGACCTTGGAAGGCACCAAAGCAGCAGGAACGGATTTGCATTCTCGGACAGCTGCTATTCTAGGCATCACAAGAAACGATGCCAAAGTCTTTAATTATGGACGTATCTACGGAGCTGGACTCAAGTTTGCGGCAACACTTCTTCGCCAATTTAACCCTTCTCTATCAGAGCGCGAAACATTAGAAGTAGCTGGCAATCTTTACAAAGCGACCAAAGGTACAAAGACCAATAGGAAGGTAATTCACTCTCGATCATTCTGGCGCGGGGGCACCGAAAGCTTTGTGTTCAACAAGTTAGAAGAATTTGCCGAAGAGGAACGACCACGAACTCCCGTGCTTGGGGCAGGCATTACCGAAGCACTTATGTCCAAATTCGTAAACAAGGTGGGCTTCATGACATCAAGAATCAACTGGGCAGTTCAATCCTCTGGGGTTGATTACTTACATCTCCTTATCATCTCCATGGATTATCTCATTCGCCGCTACAATATCCAAGCGAGACTCGCCATCACTGTCCACGATGAAATCAGATACCTCGTCAAGGATGAAGACAAATATCGGGCAGCTATGGCCCTCCAAGTATCCAACATCTGGACACGAGCAATGTTCTCGCAACAAATGGGAATCAATGATCTTCCACAATCATGCGCTTACTTCTCCGCCGTCGACATTGATCATGTACTTCGGAAAGAAGTAGACATGGACTGCATCACACCCTCTCACCATACGGCCATCCCGCACGGTGAATCCCTTGACATCCAATCCTTACTACTTAAGCCCTCCGCTCGCCTCGATCCCAATATTGTTCCAGCTTCCCCGATCGACCTCAGCAACATTCCGTACATACCTCGCATCCCAGTCATGGAATCCATGCAAAAATCCACCTCTGCCTCAAGTCTCAATTATCTGAAAGCACAGATCACTGCAGATGATACAGAACTCAAGGAACTTATCAAGAAAATTAACAAGAAACAACGCAAGGTTACTGAAGCGGACACGCCACTAAAGCCAAAGGTGTCGATGAACAAAATAGTGCCAAAGGTGTCGAAGAATAACATAGTGCCATTCCAGGCCTATGCGCATCTCATGGAAGAACCAATTATGGTAAGTGATGCGCTCGGCAAGAGCTTCAATAAATCTTTCGAGGGTGCGAAAGCAACGAACTGGGGATGGGACAAAAATGTTAGTAGTGGACATGGTGGGGTTGTAGGCAGGGGTGCGACGAGGTGGTGATGAAGACGGCCGTCGAAGAATTTCTTTTTCCTTTTATACATGTGATACTACCTATCAAATAACTAGCTTTTCTTTTTGTGTTGTATGAATGATACGGCGCTGGGGGTGGGATAGGTGTGGGGGCGCATGGAGTCTATTTGTTACGCTATCATCGTGTATTGTATTGTACAGTTTTTGTATGCAGTAATGACTTGTATGTTCTATCTTGATGGCATTGGCTGGAATGAATTATTAGGATACAGGATGAGCGGAAATTTTGTAGGGGAAAGTTTGGATTATGGATGTAGAATTGGAAACGGTAATCACATGGCATTGGTCAATTTTACAGCTTTAACATTGTAATCAAGTAATTTTTTGGCGAAATCAATGATCACTTTGGACACGAATGTGAAGACTCAAATCTATGACTGATAGCTGAAGTATTGAGTAAACCTGCATTGCCTGTACCAACTTTACATACCTAGCCTAATTCTTTCCCAAAACTCTCCCGCTCTCCTCACAGACAAAACCGCTTCCTTCTCAAATCCCACCATCTTACCAACCAGAATAATATCATGCGGCGCCGCTTGCTCAATCGACAACTCCACATTGTTCCCCGGCACAGCCTTAAACTCCTCATACAGCTTCAAGTCTTCCGCAAACAAAACCTCGCACTCACCCGTACTGATAAACAGCGGCGTCGGCGTCTTGAACGCCGCCCCCAAAAAACAGATACTGTGGTGCGCCATCGTCACGCCCGTCCCTTCGAGAGGCATGAAACACCTCGCGCCCCACTCGCCGAATCCATCGCTGAGATAATCCGTCCGTGTCCGCGGGTTCCCCGAAAACGTCCCCGCGATCAGCGATCCCCCGGGGTTGACCCACGGCGACCAAAGCCATGCGCACCCTGGGTGTGGAAGCCCTGCGCCGGGATTGTCGTGCATGTATCTCAGGAGAGCCAGGACCAAGTTCCCGCCTGCGCTGTCCCCGGAGACGACGACCCGCTTGGGGCTGATGCGGAGCGTTTCTACAAGGTACAGGTAGCTAGTAATGGCGTCCTGGAGCGCGGCGGGGAATTTCCCACCGGGGTTGGACGCGAGTCGGTATTGGGGGCAGAAGACGTGCGCAGCGGTGGAATTGGCGATGATTGTTTTGGCGGCGAAGCCAGCATCATCAGTGCGGCCACTACCGATTACGTATGCCCCGCCGTGGAAGTGCAAAACTACATCACCGGCGGCATCGGCGTTAGAAGGGCGATTGGGATACCAGGTTCCGCCGATGGTATCGGGGCGGATCTCAAAGTTGGACATCGTCACGCCTTGGTAGCGCTCTGGACGAGCGGGATGGATAGTTGCAAAGCGGGATTGCTCGGCACCCGGGGTAAGGTCAGGTGGAGTGAGGAGTTCAATTCGGGAGAGGTTAGCGAGGAAGGCCTTGAGGATGCGGATGCGGAGAGCTTGGTTATAACTCCATTGAGGTGAGGGACGGAGGGACTGGGGAATGTAGTAGAGGAGCCAGAAAGGGAGACGGCAGAGGTTGTATATGAGTGCGCCAAAAATCCAGACATATTTTCCGGGGAAGGTAGTGAGAAGGGCACTGTGACCCATATTGAAGTGTAACCCAAGCAGAAGGGCAACCACCTTGTCTTCAAAAACTATGAAGAGGTACGGGAGATAAAGACAAAAATATGAAGTATCTCAAGGAAGATCTAAATATATTAGACATGTGGGGAGAACAAGATTTGCCGAGGCACTTGGCTCGTCCATTTCATGAAACAATTCCGACACAACAAAAAAGTTTCAAAATTCGACACAACAAAAAAGTTTCAAAACTCGACACAACAAAAAAGTTTCAAAATTTGACATACAACAGTGGGGATTCGCTGGTGGTCACCCACCCAACTACTAATCCACCGATTCAAGGCTTATGTATGGCAGAGCGGACGGGATGCCCATTTTTCCTTGATCTATGGTCGTATGTGCCTAGAGTTCTTCCAAATAAATATATATTCTAAGTAAAGATACTGTTACTCACTTCAATATATCTGCGATTTACGCCAGTGTATAAAATTATGACGCAGTAGTACGCGGTATTAAGTTGGGTTTACCGACATTTGTCACCTCTTGCATTCCTGGCTCTTCTGCTATTGCAATCGTTGTCATCCAGTCGTCGCTGCGTTCCATCTGAATCTTGCCCAACTTCTTGTGAGCATCACAGTCGTCACATCCAATATCGTGTTGCTCGCCCTGACTCTCCCCATGGTGATTTCTAACAGCACCCCTATCTTCGCCTCTTCTCAAATTCAGACCTATTTTTCTACACAAATCTTCATATTCTTCCCATCGCAAGATCGTGCTCTCGTTCCTTGCTGATTTGCGGAAGTGGAGCTCCATGCTTTGGAGGCCTTTGGGACGTCTCCATCCATTCCAATCGCCGACAATTGTTTTCACAAAGATATCAGGATAGAAAAGTTGCAAAGTAGCACTGATGTCATTATCACGGACACTATCCCTTAACACGAGTGTTTGTACGGAATCCGGTAACCTCGACAAAGCTTCTAGATAACCGTTGGATGATATAGTTTCATCATCACCGAAGACAAGGTGTGCAGATACATCCAGTACTTCCAGCTGTGTGAAATTTGAAAGGCTGCTCAGGAGTGGGAAGCTCGATTGGCTGTCGTTCGTATGGAGCTTTGGTGGCTGCCTGAGTCGTTTTTGTGTGATTCTAAGGGTTTGGAGTGTTTGAGAAAGATGCTGAATCGAGGCAGCGAGAACCGATGGCTTCAAATCGAAGTGCATGTTCTCGCGGTCGCCATTTTGTAGATCATACTGAAAATCCCAAGAAAAGTGTTGGAGGCTTCTGAAATAGGAGAGAAATGTGGGCAAGGATTCGGAGCGCATAACGGTGTGTGTCAGGGTTAAGGAAGTGATGTTGAATGCGAATTGAAGAAGTGGATAGGTATACAGTGTCGAAAGGGTGTAATGTCTATGGGGCTCACGAGCTGGAGAGTAGTGAAAATCGGATATCATGTGGCCACGCACATTGCGGACGGAGGGAAGCGAGAGAAAGGGAAAGATGCGTAAGAACTCGAATCCCATTCGAGGGTGGTGAATTGCATCATGTTTGGCAAGTCGTACAGTATGGAGTTTCGAGAGCGCGTACGGCTCGTATGTACTTGTACATTGAAGTGCAGCAGCACGTAAAAGGACTGTTTCGAGATATGGATACCCGTAAGGACATCCTGATGCGTGATTCACAATGTTTATTTCTTCAAGATTTGGAAGAAGACTGACAAGCAACCCAACAAGAGCATCCCAGTTGCCCGCCTCGATCATGGGCAGAAAGTTCGACTCAATCTTTTCAGTGAATGGGGAACATCGTTCTCCCCTGGAAGTGTATGTTATCTTCTTGAGTTCGGATTTGATATTTCCCCAGTCATGTTCATTTATCATACCCATGGAGATATCAGTACAATAGCCAAGGAGTGCATTGGCAGTAAATCTCTTCACATATTTCGCCAAGGATGGTCTTCGGGTGATGCTTCGCATGAAGAACGATAGAGCTTCGCAACTATCACCCAACTGGATGAAGTGTGAGTACAAGTAGGGCTCGCAAAACTGGTGTAATTGCCTCGAGCATAAAGAGAGTGCAGAAAGCGTTTTTCTGGACTCGATGCCTCGTAAAAGCTCTACCAGAATGTCGTCAGGAAGTTTCTGGGAAATAACGGGAGGCATGTTGGTCACTTCCTCTGATTGTTGTATGTTTCACGCGATGGTGAGTTACAAACACAAGGAGAGAAAGAATAGAAATGACGGTAACTCAGGATGGATTCGAGAGTGAGGGCATGTATGCTGCTAATAAGTATGCTCCGGATAGAGGCATTACCTCGTCAAGAGGTCGAGCATGTTTGGCCTCCATTTCTGTTGGACTCTCAGATTCTCGCCAGATTTGGGCCGCCTAACATCGTCCGTTGTTCTCTAGGAGCCCAAGATGCGGATAAACAAAGAAGTAGCTGAGGGCGAGGCACACAATGATCCGTGCCTGTCTGATATGAACCGTTATAGGCGAAGCGGAGTTGAAAAGCGCTGATCCTGATATATTAACGCGCGGTAAGATCGATTTTACGGTTGGCCTCCGCTCACGAAACATTCGTCGTATGTGGGAACTTGGTTGAGACACTTTCCACCGATATACACGAGTTGATACAATGAGATTGATATAAACTCATCCAACTCTTATTCGTACTATTTGACCATCACATAGTTGAACGTTACGGAAGCTCGCGCCAGGAGTGATGAAAACAATTGTCAAGGTTACGACACACTGACAACCATCTTAGTCATCAACGTATCTACTTCGCCTCCTTCCTGTTCCCTTCTCTAGATTGTGACCCTTTCCATCTATCCTGCACTTTTTTCCTTTGCTTCGAAATCGCGAATGCCCGAATGCTGTGAAAGTCTGAGTATGTTATTTCTTCCTTGCTGTCTATGGCTGAATGTCATAATGGCAAGTGCCATGTTAGGCAGCGCCACGGAGGCCACCAGAAACAATATAAAGTCGCCCCCTGAGTAGGACCAATTACGTTATTACCTTGGCAAGTCCTAAATGATCAACTGTTTTTTATGGAAGGGAGAGGCTTGCTTCTGTACCTGCATTGACATTCTAAAACCTGGCAAACCAGTCTTCCGGGACAAACCAGACGGTGGAAATGTTCGAAGCGGCTGATTTTTCGCCCCCGTCATATCTGCGTTTAGTTAATTTTCTCATTACCAAAAAAGCAATCCTGACAGCACTATTGTGCAACATCCTTATGGTTCGCCAAGGAGTGGGCTGTTAAGCTGAATTCATGCACACATGCCCGGCTTATTTGTCAACGTGCTTCGGGAAGAAAAAGGATCTTTGGGGGGCGTTGGCGATTTCCGATCATATGCAGGTACGATGCTGATATGCGACATGTCACACGAAATTATATGGTTCGCAGTATACTCTAAAGACACTCTCCTAAGCCAGGGAGCACATCACGCCTGCTGTTGGTCAATTTGATAAAGTTGTTTTCAGCCTGTTGGCTATGAGCAGAATCGAGTATACCACAGCCAAGAATATTGCTTTTCGAAGGAGATTCATCTCCTTGAGTATATAATGTAGTGCAGTGCTCATCACGGTTCTCCTATCTAATCATCGTCACTTATTTTAATTCAGTCACTCTTTAGCACAACACTGTCGTTCCCACATTATATACACCACTTATTCTTAATATACTTCAATCTTAATCAGACTATTCATCATGAAATTCTCGACGTGTGGCCTATGGGCCAGTCTTGCGGCTTCTGTGCTCGCGGAGGATCTTCTGTTCGTAGACACTTTCGAGTACGAAGAGTTCAAGGAAGCAACAACTACGCTTGGCTACACCACCAAGGTCGTTACTAAGGCTCAGTGGAGTTTGATGACAACCGCTGAATTTGCTGCTTTCAAAGCAATCGTGATTGCAGATCCGGACTGTTCAAACTCCCCCTCTGATGTTCAGTTCTTGACTGATACTAAGAATACATGGGGACCTGCAGTTCAAGGAAACATCGTGGTAATTGGTAAGCACAAGACAACCTTAGTTAGAGAATTCATCTTACTGACGAGATTCAGGCACCGATCCCACCTTCCATTTCTCCTTTCAACCGGGAGCCAAGGTCCTTATTGATAATTCTATCAAGTTTGCGGCGTCTGGCGTCTCCACTACTGGCATATCACAAACGGGTCTCTACTATGCTCTTTCTTGTTACTATAACAGTGTAGATTCCGCTACTGTAGAATCACTCTCCTACTTTGGAGATTTTGGTGTTCGAGGAAATCTCGACTGTTACAACAAAGCTCACATTGTCGCCTCGTCCCCCGCACTTGGAACACTTGATGATGCCGCTCTTTCATCTTGGTCTTGTAGTGTCCACGAAGCATTCTCTCGCTATCCTTCCGTCGGAGTCAATGGTTTCCAGGCACTTGCCATTGCTCAAGATGTGATTGGTGATGGATCTCAAACTTTCGGCGACAAGACAATTGGATTACCTTACATCATCAGTCGTGGTGCTACACCTGCAGGATGTGGAAATGGTATCTGGGAACCATCAATTGGTGAAGAATGCGATGACAACAACAAGGTCTCTGGTGACGGGTGCTCAGCCAGCTGCAAGTGCGAATCTGGTCGCCCAACTGGAGATGGGCATTGTCTACCACCACTCGTTGTAGACAACTCTACATCTTCCACATACCATCCTTCAACATCTCGTTCATCCAACTCCTCGATCATTCATTCCTCAACCTCCCATCCATCTTCATCCGCTAGTATCTCTTATCATCCATCGGGCTCTGGCAGAAGTTCTGGAGTGTATGGCAATAAGACTGTGACTGCTACCATCCACGACACAGCGACTATCCATGACACTGCAACAATCCACGATACCGCTACGATTCATGATACCAAGACCGTCCATGATATCACCACCACGTAAGTCTTTCCTCGTCTCATGATCTCCACAAACTAATAGGCCCCCAGTACTTTCACCCCGCCTCCGTACAAGACACCTGCCTGCCCTACCAGCGATAAGATCATTGGTGTTGAGATCATTATTCACGTCTCTATCATTGAGTCATGCACCACAATTGGAGCATCAACACGTGCGTATAACTCTACCTACTCATAAACCCATTTCACTGATAGATTTCAGACACCTCATACATCACCAGCGAATGCTCTACCGAACACAAACCAATCTGGAGCACTTCAACAATCGGTTATCCTTGCTATGCCTGTGCCCTTTCTAGCGCCGGTGTCCCGTGCCCAACAGGAGGATTTATCACCGCTACAACCGTACGTTTTCCGACCTCCCCCTTTCCCATTCTCAAATCTCCCTTCTCAAACTACCCAAACTAACATCCATTGTCCTCCGGTAGACATCATGCCTTCCCAGCACCCCTCCGTCCTACACGTGGATACCATCTCCACCTACCGTTTTGCCCTGCAAGACCTGCATTCCATATACTCTCTCTACTTGTCCAGCCTACTCAACCCTGCCACCCTCCTCGATTTATATTGTTCCGGCCCCGACCTATGGGACCCACGTCGAAGGATCTCATATCCCCGAGCCCTCAATCTATGTTCCAGCTGCCTCACCAACCACCATTATCAAAACACTTCCTGGCGGATACTCCACCACAGTCATCAGTTACCCGCCAGGACCAAGCGCTACAATTGTTGTATCTAGTATCGCCGGCGTCGGACTGACCTCTATAGTGACTTATGCTCCACCTCCTGCACCTCCAACTCCGGCTCCGGAGAAGAGTACTACGCTTGTGCCTGTCTGCCCTGGTGGATGCAGTAAGATGACCCCAGCTCCACCCGTAGGTACATCGTCAGTTTTGGGTTATTCGACTTATATCCCTTTCACCGGTGATGCAGCGATGACTAGGGGAAGTAAGGGAGTGGCCATTATCATTGGTACAGTGGGTGCTGTGTTTGGGTTGATGATCATGTTGTAGAATGTCAGTTCTAATGGAATAAAATTGAAATACAAGGGGTCGAGCGAGTGAAAATGGCGAGCGTGTAAGGTCTTTTTTGTTTTCCTTTGTGTGAGTTTGCTAGAGAGAAGAGGTGTAACAAACGGAGAGACATATTCGGTGGTTATAGGTTCATTCCAGCTTAATTCAATTCTCTAAGTAGACTATCTTCATGATAGAGTACAGTAAATTATTCTTCCTTGTATGAATGAGTAGCTTAGCGTTTAACTCATCGTTTATCATCCAAGTGCTTCAACTTAAAATGGACATCGGGTCGTGCATATTGCAAATTGACGAAAAGCTTGTGAAGGCGCTCTAGGCGAAAATAATGGATCGTTACAGTATCTATCTTAGGGATTGCAAAATCCAGCATTGTTGCGCTTTCAAACAGAACATTAGTAAGGAGGTGTGCACAATGACTAAATATAAGTGCGAACAGAAGCAGATAGATACATTAATTACCAGTGGAAATTTAATGAATATTGTTTAAATATGCTATTCCTTCTGAGAATACGCGGGTGCATCCTCACCAGCTTTCCAGAAATATTTTGCACCTGGGTGCGACCCAGGAAGTCTATTCTGGCCCTTAATTCCAAGATAGTTCTCTCTCAAAGTACCACCGGGAGCCGCATAGTCGTCCCAAAATAGACCTCTCCTTCGCAGCTCTGGCAATAAGTACTCGATCATATCATCGAATGTTTCTGGAATACTAGCATAACTGAAATTGAAGCCATCCACATCGGAGATCTCTACCCACCTCTCCAATTCATCCGCAACCGTCTTTGGACTTCCGATCAATTTTGCACCGTTTCCTCCAAGAATTAAGTGCTCGGAAATTGTCTTCTTGTTCCATGTGAGGCCTTGTGGTGATACTGATGCCCAATGATTCACCATACTTCTCACTGCAGGTGGCGTATTATCAATGAATCGGAAGTCCTCATCATCCCCGTATTTACTCAAGTCATATCCAGACCAGCCACCAAATAACGATAATGCACCCTCTCTGTCCCCGTAGCTCGCTAACAACTCAAATTTCTCTTTCGCTTTTTCGTCAGTCTCGGCCACTATCACCAGCAGACCAGCAACAATCTTAATACTATTAGGATCTCTTCCAAGCTCCTTGGCTTGTGCACGGATGGAATCCACGGAGGGGCGAACTAATTCCGGCGTATGTCCATTAAGGAAAATAGCTTCAGCGTGTGTAGCAGCGAATTTTCTTCCGGCAGTGGAAGTTCCAGCTTGGAATAAGAATGGCGTTCTTTGAGGTGAAGGTTCACACAAGTGTGGTCCTGGAACATTGAAATATTTCCCCTTGTGATCTATCTGCCGCACGGCCTTGGGATCCGCATATGACCCTGACCCAGCGGGCTGCACAGCGTCGTCCCTCCAAGAGGCTTCCCAAAGTTTATATGTAACATCAAGGTATTCATGAGCAATACGATATCGCTCGTCGTGTTCGATTTGCGTATCCAGACCGAGGTTTCGAGCTGCTGAATCAAGATATGAGGTCACAATATTCCATGCCACTCGTCCATTGCTGAGATGATCGACGGTGGAGAATCTCCGCGCAAGGAGGTAAGGAGCTTCGTATGTAGTCGAGGCAGTAACACCAAATCCTATGCTTTCCGTAGCAGCCGCCTTGTAGGATTTTAGCCATCTCTCCACTTACTTTTAAGCAAAATGACTTCGACTTACCATGGCAGGCACACTATACAATGGGTCATTGATGGGAAATTGAGAGGCGGCGGGTATGGTTGGCTCGAGATTTGCAGGGCCCTTATAGACATCATAACCACCAAGAACATCTGCAAAGAATATGGCATGGAATTTCGCCTTCTCGAGCTTCTTCACAAGTTCGATCCATGACTGGATGTTTTTATATTGAGATCCCTGGTCTTTGGGATACTTGAAGAGTCCTGGATTTAGATGACCGGGCGCTTGCATAGCAAACGCATTAATGATCAATTGTTTCTTGTTGGAAGGCATAGTGAACGATTGAACTAGCTTGGCCAGTCAAGAAGGCAGTAGACGAGCAGTCTTTCTGTCCAGTCCAACTATGGAGAGGGGGATCAAAGGAGGGGTTGAAGGTGTGTAGATAAGTTCAAAACGAACACTTGACTGAACTCATATTTACCCACTGTCTCCGTGGGCTGGTGCTTGATAGTTGCTGGCAGATCCATTTGCCATGCGGATTACCTATCTCAATTGCTTCTGGTACTTTCCGGCATTGGTGGGTAGAGAACATCCTTTCTCAATCCACCAATTCGACGCGTAGTAGTAGCCATCAATATTTCCATACATAGTGCATGGCATGGCAGAGGGCGGACCTAGAGTTAGAAGATGGAGGCGTTGATTGAGCAATGATGGCGTTTTAATCCCTGCGAAACTCGCAAACCCCACACCCCCACAACCCCGCCAATTGCGCGAACCTCCTCTCCTCTAACAACCCAGTATTTATGTAGGCCGGCAACAACCAACAAAATATGGACGACATCAAGATAAGCCATGGGAAAGACGTGGAAAGCGGGTATACCTCGAGGGAATACTTGCCCTGTCCTAGACAGCAGCGCAGGAAAATACACGCACTGGATCAGATCGACAATATCGACAACGACCCTTGCAATCACGGATTAACCACCAAATATGCATCAGTTTGTCGGAAAACTACTGGTTGCTTCTGCTGTCTAGCTTGGAGTTTCAATGTGCCGACAACATGCAGGTCATCCATGGTGCCAGCTCCATGTGAAGCACCACAAACAGTATCACCGCGACCCCTCCCCGCTTCTCTCGTATCTTGATCTCCATCGAATGCACCTTTCATACCCTGAATAGCCCAGGTAGCTTGGCTAATCTTTCCTCTTCGATCGATTCCTAGTGGAGTGTTTCGATACCACATACGCGTATGATAACGCGGGCAGATTTGTCAGAATATCTAGTACGGATCCAAAGATGCTGCTATCAGATACCCCGATAACGTGCTTGTTGCAGCACAATTTCTATCACCTGCGGCTTCTCTTTGTAAGATTATTTGATTTCAGTTGTGTTCCTATCTCGTAAATTACTTCCTGGATTTCATTTGGCATTTGATCTCGGCCCAGTAGGCATTTGGGAGGAGAGCGCTGGCGACACTCTGGAGAAAAATCGATATTTCTTCCTACTCATTAGGAACTATGGCGCCATCAGCCGTGGAACCCGAGGCACGTGGAGAAGATGGTCTCACGCTGTTGAACACATCTCTTTCGAAAAGTCTCGCATCCATAACGTCTGAAGGACGGGCTAGCAAAGATCATACTTTAAAACAGAATGAACCCTCGTCACCGTTTCAACACATTCCACAGCCTCACTTTGAGTTGGAAGACCATCCAGTAGATATTGTTCGCAAGCTCAAAGTATGTCGCTCATGGTCCATACCTTCGCGGATGATGCTAATCATTGGTTAATATAGGTCGCAGTCATCGGGGCCGGCCTCTCTGGAATCAATGCTGGAATACTTTTACCTGCCAAAGTACCTGGCATCGATCTAACAATTTTCGAGAAAAATTCAGATGTGGGTGGGACGTGGTTTGAGAATGTGTATCCAGGAGTTCGATGCGACATACCTTCAAATGTTTATCAATCCACGTTCGAGCCCAACACGCAATGGTCGGAGGAATATGCGCAAGGAGCAGAGATCAGAAAATATTGGCAAGACGTTGCACGAAAATACGATGTCTACAAATACTTGAAGTTAAGACATAAGACTACCAGCGCTATCTGGAACAAGGATTCCGCAAAATGGTCGTTGAAGGTTGAAGATTTAGAGAAAGGAGAAATTTTAGAAGACCAATTCGATGTTTTGATCACTGCCATTGGCCGGTTCAATGCCTGGAAGTTACCAGATTACCCTGGCATTTCCGATTTCAAGGGACACCTGCGACATTCTTCAAACTGGGATCCCAACTTTGATCCGACTGATAAGACAGTAGCAGTGATCGGCAACGGAGCTAGCGGATTACAACTCGTACCGAGTCTTCAAAAGGTTGCGAGACACCTAGATCACTATGCACGCAGCAAGACTTGGATTGCAGGGTCTTTTGGCGGAGAAGGAGAGGGGAGGACGTTAGAGCCGAAATATTTTTCCAAGGAGCTTCTTAAAGCATTTGAGGATCCAGATACATATCATAAATTCCGGAAAGAGCTCGAGGGCAAGTTCTATCTTCGATTTTCTGCTCTTTTCAAGGGCACAGAAAGCAACAAAGATCTAGAAGAGGACTTCAGAAACTTAATGGCAGAACGTCTCCGAAAAAAACCAGAGCTATTAGAACAGATTGTTCCTGATTTTGCTCCCCTATGTCGTCGTTTGACGCCCGGTCCAGGATATCTCGAGGCTCTTACCGAAGAGAATGTCTCCTACATTCGGACACCTATTGAAAGATTCACTGAAAATGGCATCATAACGGCCGATGGAATTGAACGAAAAGTTGACGCAGTCATATGTGCCACGGGCGCGAACATCGACATGCGGCCACCTTTTCCGATCATTGCCCATGGTCATGATCTACGCGACGCATGGAATTCTAGTCCCCTTACATATCTTGGCCTTGCCGCACCTTCTTTTCCTAATCTTCTTTTCATATCTGGTCCCAATGCTACCGGTTACAGTGGCACCGTCCCAAGCCAGACCGAAACTCAAGTTACCTACCTGGCAAAGCTGCTGCGTAAAGTGAGCCAGCAGAATATCAAGACTTTTGTTCCATCGCACGATGCCACAAATGACTTCATCGCATACAGCGATGCATTTTTCCCAAGGACTGTATGGACAGATAACTGTAGTTCTTGGGGCAATGGTGGGAAACCTGGCGGAAGAATCCATGGCCATTGGCCCGGAAGCGCATCACATGTCAATTTTGTAAGAAAAGATCCACGGTGGGAAGACTGGGAATGGACATATAGGAACACATCGGGTAATCGATTCGGATATCTGGGCAATGGGTGGACAGTGAAAGAGACTGTGGATGGTAGCGACCGGACGCCGTATCTGAAGCTTCCGGATCAGATTGATCTTAGAAGCTATCATGAGGAATGGTTTGAGGGTCTGTAGATCAGTTCATGTACTTTCTTTCCAAAAGAATTCTTATATAGCCATAAACTCTACGCTTCAATGTAAACTCAGGCTTTAGAACTAAGAAAATTCTCTAGTGCCACAAGGTAGATTCTGTCCCAGGAGGGCAACTGTGTGGGCGAAGCAAGTAAATGCAAGGCTCTGTCGAATCGTGAGGACATTTTAGAATTGCTTCGAAGTCCGATTCGAGACTCCACTGGCTAGTTCCTTTGAGGACATGTTATCAGGCCTTTATTAGTCCAAGCTCATGGACACGGACAATGGACGAACCTCAGCATGCCAGATTTATTGCCGGGAAAGCTTCACGGTAGTTAAGATTTCCTTATCTGTAAATAATCTTCGGCGCTTCTAGTGGCATATGCTGCCGGTGGATCTGTGTATGCGCCATGACAAGGTACTGATTTCGTGCTCGCACGCTATGCCTACTTGGAACATCAACGGTTATCATACATGCATTCTCACCCGCGAGTGTCCATTAAATTGTCAGATAAATTTTCCTGAATCCCCCATACAAAGATGGCACCTCAGGCGTATCCTTCAGTCGTACGAACCATCCATCGCAATGACGATCCTAAATAAAGTGGAAGTGATCGATAATTCAACTTCCTCAGATACAGAAGCTCTACCTTTGAGGAGCGAGGAGCAGAAGGGCATGTAATTCTTGATAGCTTAAGGTTTCACGTTGTTCGAGCTAACATTTGAGTGCAGTACGATGGTACCGCTCAACTCTGTACAATGCAATCATCCTGGGTCTTTGCAACTTCCTGGCCCCGGGTGTCTGGGGCGCAATGAACAGTCTTGGTGCTGGAGGGGAAGAAACGCCGCATCTTGTTAATGCGGCGAATGCCTTGACATTCGGTCTTATGGTTCTCTCCTGTTTTTTCTCCTCCATCCTTGTCAAATACATAGGCATCAAAGGATCACTTGTCTTTGGCGCAGTTGGTTATGCCCCATACGCTGCGGGTCTGTACTGCAACAATCGGTATGGCACAGAGTGGCTGGTTCTCTTCGGTGCTGCTCTCTGCGGCATTTCTGCAGGCGTGTTTTGGATGGCTGAAGCTGCAATTGCCTTATCCTATCCGGAACCACATAATCAGGGCAGATTTCTCGGGCTCTGGCTTAGTTTCCGCGTTTCCGGTCAGATTCTGGGTGGAATCATAAATCTCGCTCTTAACGCAAAGAACTCCGGTGAGGGAAAAGTATCATACAACGTATACCTGGCGTTCATCGCATTGCAGGCTCTGGGCCCGTTCGTTGCACTTCTTCTCACATCCCCGGAGAAGGTCGAGCGTACAGACGGAGTGAAGCCAAATCTACGTATTGCCGACTCAAATTGGAAGGAGCTGAGTTCCACAAGCAAGCTATTTGTCTCGAAATACTTTCTGCTACTTATTCCACTCATTGCACAAGGGGTATATAGCGAGGCAGTGATGTTCACCTATGAGTCTGTGTGGTTGAGTGTGCGAGCTCGGGCACTAGGATCTTTCCTTTCAGGAGTTGTTGCATTGATTGCAGGCAACTTACTGGGAGCATTTCTGGATCGAGAAAAGTGGTCATTGAAGAGGCGGGCAAGATGGTCGTTTGTCGGTATCCTTGGCTTACAAGGTGTCTGGTGGGTCTGGGGCACTGTATTGGTCACCAAGTACTGGGCCGAGAGCCCACTACCAAATTACGACTGGAGCGATGGGGGTGCATTTGCGAGAACCTTCCTTTTGTTTCTCGGATGGGTATCAGGGTTTCAGATTAACTACTTATTCTTGTAAGTACTCTGAATTGATTCGGGTAACGGTGTCTTAACCTTTGATAGTTATTTCATTGTCGGGAACCTTGCACGAAGTCCAGAAGAGGTCGTTAGGATCGCTGCATTGCTGAGAGGAACAGAATCAGCGATCCAGGCCATTAGCGTGAGTCCTCAATTCCATTCAGGGCAGTCTTGCGAATTCTACTGAACTGACACGCAATTATAGTATGGTTTAAATAGTATTGTGGTCATGGGAGATGTCGGAGGTGTATATCTCAACTTCGGACTATGGGGACTGGCTTTGGTCCCAGGATGGCTGGTTGTAAAAGAAATTGGTGTTACGCTTGAAGATAGAAAATTGGAAAGGGAAAAGCAACTTGATACTGGGTATACAGGGTAGAAATAATCCAAACACTATATAGGAAGAAGTCGATCATATCTTTCTGAAGACTCTAGCTTTATTATCCTCCGGTATATATTACTGATAAGACTTTTTTTAATAACTTTTTTAAGTCTAAGACTATATAAGTTGATAGAGACTTTTATAAAGTCTTTATAAAATAATTATATAAATAAGAAACTAATAAAAACTTCTTTATATTTATTTAAAAAAATTAATTTAATAAACTTCTTTATTAATAATAATTTTTTAAATTATAAAAAAGAAAATTATTATTTTAAATTATTTTATTTTATAATTATTATAAAAAGTTTTTTAAAAAAAAGAAATAATTTTAAATCTTTTTTATTTCTTTTATATATAATATTAATTATATAAATATTAGTAAAATTTAATTATTTATTAATAATTATAATCTATATTATACTCTTTTATATTTTCTTATAAATATATAAATAAAAGTTAAAAATAAAAAGATTATAATAAGATTATTAATAAAAATATTAAATAACTTTAGAATTTATAATTAAAAAGTTAAAGAAAGTTTAAAATTAAAATTTTTTTAAAGAAGTTTACTTTTAAATATTTTAATTAATTATTAAATTATATTTTATAAAATTAATAATAAATATAAATAATTAAATAATTATTAATAAATATTTAAAAGAAAAAAATTTATTTTTAAATTTATATTATTATAAAATTTATAAATTTATTTTTATTAATTATTATTATTAAATAATTTTCTTTAATATAATTATAATAATTTTTTTAAACTTTTATAATTATAATAAAACTATTAATAAAAATATTAAATAATTTTAAAATATTAAATTATTAAAAGAAAGTTATATATAAAAGAAAATAAAATTCTATATAAAGTTAAATAATTAATAATATTTTTAATAGAATAGTATTTAAATTATTTATTTTTAATTTACTTTTTAATTTTAATTATATTTAAATTTATTAATCTAAGAATTTATAAATAATATTAATAAAATAAATTATAAATAAAATAAAATAAATAATTATTATTATTTAATATCTATAATAAAACTAATTAAATTAAAAGTAAATTAAAAAAAAATTAAAAAAAGTTTATTTTTAAAAGTTATTTTAATTAATTTATTTATTTTAAAGAATTTTAATATATATTATTTTTAATAGAATTTAAAGTTAATTAATATTTAAAAAGAGATTTAATTAATTAATTAGATTAAAAAGAATAATTTTAATTTATTTAATAATTTTAAAATTAAAACTTTCTTTTAAAAAACTAGTTTTTTAATTTTATATTATATTCTAAACAATTAATATCGATTACTTTCAACTACTTTCGACTATTATCAATTATTATTAACTACTATCAACTACTTATATATACTTTAAGTATATATAGTCTAAGTAATATATATAACTTCTTATTATATATAAGCTCTTTTAATCTTAAACTCTTTTTAATTCTTTAGTTATAAATTTTAAGATTATTTAATACTTTTATTAATAATTTTATTATATTATTTACAACTTAATTACCTTTTTAGTTATATTAATAGCCTATTAAAGAATATTAATATTATAATTTCTTTTTACCTTTAAATTATTAAGATTCTTTAAATAATAAAAGTAGATCTATTTTGATATTATCGATATATAGTAATTATTTCTCTTTTTATATCTCTATTATATTTACTTTTTACTAATTCTCTATAAGTTCTAAAATTTAAATTTATAACTATATATTAAATACCTCTTTAAATATATTTATATACTATTTTAAATAATACTTTTAATTAAACTTTAATATAAAGAAAGTTAGTAATATTCTTTCTAGAAACTTAGTTTAATTTTTAAAAGTCTTTTAATTTTTAAAAACCTTTTAATATTCAAAAGGTTATAGATATTTAAAAGCTAGTTTAAATATTATTATAAGTAGAAGATAAATTATTCTTAAAATAATTTAAAAATAAACCTTCTATATTTATTTATTTATATTAATTAAATTTTATTTAACTTAGTTAGAATATTAATATCTATTTATAATAATAAAATAAAAGTAAAGATATTTAATAGTTTTCTTTTATATTTAAACTATTAATAGTATTTACTTTTTCTACTTTAAATCTAATAGTCAACTTATTAATAAAATAAATAAAGGAAATATAAATATAATTTATTATATTTATAAACTATATAGAGTATTAATCTCTACTTTAACTTATAATTAAATATAATATATCGATAATATATTATATATCTTAAACCTCGACTTTATAACTATAGTAATAACTTTATTAAATTATTTTCTAGATATAATCTCTAACTTTATCTAGTTATATATTAACTAAAGTTCTCTCTTTGGAATTTAAGTTTTCAGATAATTAAGAAACTTCTATATATATATAAAAGAAGATAATTAAAAGTTAAATATATTAATATATTATTAACTTTATAAATAATAATTTAAAATACTAATATATTATTAGTTAAATAGAAAGCTTTATATTATAGTTTATTAAAAAGCAATATATATATTTAGAATATATCTCTAACTTACTAATTAATAATATTACTTATTTTCTAATAAATTTTATAAAAGAATAAAGAGTTATAGATATTTATTACTATTTAAAATAAAAGGAAAGTATTATTTTTAAACCTTTTTATTAGTAGTTTAAACTATTAGCTAATTTAGTTAATATTAATAATAAGAATAAATAAAAGTATAAAGATTTTATTTATAAACTTAGTAAAGATTATTATAATTACTCTCTTATAAGTTATATTATTAATAAAGATTATAAAGAAGATATCAAACTTTTATATACTATTAATAATAATAATATAGATATTATAATTATAAAGAAGATTTATAAATTAACTATTAAGAATATTATAATTATTATAAATTAATAAGAATATATCTTTTATATTTAAAATCGATAACTTATTACTACTTATATAATAGTCTTTATTATAAATATTTTATAAACTATATTAAAAAGTTAATTATAATAATTTATTAAAGTATTTTAATATTTCTTTACTTTACTTTAAACTACTTTTCTAATTCAAAGTAACTATAACTAAAACTTTTTCTCCTTTATAATATACTACTTTTAAACTCTTTATTATATAGTAAATAAGATTAATAAGTATTAAAATATTTTAGAGAAGTTTAGAGAAGATAATATATTATTAAAAATAGAAGTTGAAATTATTATATATACTTATTAATTAAAGTAAAACTAAATAAAAGATAATATTTAAAGAAAAACTTCTTTTTAAATAAATTAAAAGATATAAAGTATTTAGACTTAATAAAGTTTATAAGTAAGAACTATTTAATAATATTATATAAATTAGTAAAGAATAATATTATCTATTAAACTAATATCTTTATTAACTCCGAAGTTAATATATTTACTTTAATTAATATTTCCTTTCTATAATAACTTCGTTATAGTTTTAAATCTATAATTAAATATCTGAAAACACCTTTGTAAATTAAAAGATATAATAGTATAAATAGACTATTAATTATTTATTATACTTTACTTAATTTTATAATCAATAATTATATTTAATTCTTTACTCTCTTTTTAATTATCTACTTAGATAACTAAACTATAATACTAAGTTGTAAATAATTTATAAAGAATTATATATTAATTGATTATACTCGAAGATATTTTATTTAGTTTAAAAATCTACTTTTAATAATAATTTATATTAAAAACTATAATATTAATATATAGTAATATAAACTAGAAAGAATAAATAATATCTATTAAGTAAATATATTCTATTACAACTTAAAGTTTAAATTAGAAAACTATAAAATAAGAATATATAAAGAAAAATTATACTTTATTAATAAAGTTATTATTATAATAAAGTATATAAACTTTTCTTCTAAATATTTACTTATTATATAAAATATACTTTCTAAACTATATATAATATTAAAATTATTATAATATTTATATAAAGACTTAATTTAAAAAGTAATTAATTATATAAAGAAGAAGCTAAAGTTAATTAAACTATTAACTTTTATATTTAATATTATATTATCTAAATATCTTTTAAAATTTTAATAAATCTTACTATTATAAAGAAAGTTAAATACTATTAAGATATATATAATCTTAATTATTATTATAATATATATTTATAAGAATAATAATAATAATAAGTTATTTATAATTACTTTATATAAAGTAGACTATCTTATTAATTAGTATAAAGAATAATAAACTTTTAAATAAAACTTTACTATCTTAGTTATATAGTTACTAACTTTAATAAACTAAAGTATAACTTTATATTCTCTTATAAATATTGAATTTAATAAACTATCTATTTTAATTAAATATATTATTTATATTTATATATTCTCTAAAACTAAATTAAATATTCTTCTACTTTATTATCTATATAACTATAAAATCTAATTAGAAAGTAATAATAAGAAAGTTTTTAAATATAACTCTTTTTATAAAATATTACTAGAAGAGCTAGAAGTAATTAAAGAATATATTATAGATAATTTAATTAAAAGTTTTATTAAATTTAGTTAAATACTTTTTACTACTTTTATTTTATTTATAAAAAAGCTTAATAATTCTTTATATTTATATATTAACTTTAAAGCTTTTAATACTTTTATTTATAAAAACTAATATCTACTTTTATTAATTAATAAAACTTTAGTTTAGCTTTCTAAAGTAAAGATATTTACAAAGTTAAATATCTATTAAATATTCTATTATATTTATATAAACTTAGCCTCTAAAGAATATATAATATTCTAAACTCGATATAATATTTATAAGTATAAAGTTATACTTTTTAAACTAACTAATAACTTAATTACTTATTAATATTATATAAATAATATTTTATTTAATTATCTTAATATTTTTTATATAATATATTTATATAATATTTTAATTTATTCTAAAGATAAGTTTAAGTATATTATTTATATCATTATAATATTTTAAAAGTTTAAAAATACTAGTTTACAAATTAATTTAAAGAAGTATAAATTCGATATTAAATATATTAAGTATTTTAGATTTATTATCTCGACTAATAATATCAAAGTCAATTCTAAGAAAGTTATTATAATCTAAAGATAAAGATATTTAACTATTATCAAAAGTATCTAATCTTTTTTAAACTTCTATAATTTTTATCAACGATTTATTTATAACTTTAATATTATTATAAAGCTTTTAATTAATTTAATAAAAGTAGCTTCTCTTTTTAACTTCGATATTAACTATTAATAAGTATTTAATATTTTAAAAGAGATATTAACTTCTATTCTACTTTTATAATATTATAACTACAACTTTCTATATATATTAGAAACTAATATATCTAATAATATTATTATAAGTATATTATTATAAAAGTATAAAGATAACTAACTTTTAATAACCTACTTTTTAAAGATAATATAGTTTACTAAACTTAATTATAAAGTTTATAATAAAGAAATATTTATAATTATAAAGTTATTTACTAATTAGTATATTAAGTTTATTAGTATATTATATTAGATATAAGTTTATATTAATTACAAAGCTTTAAAATACTTTATAATTACTAAAACCTTTAATACTTATTAAATTTACTAGATTAAACTTCTAACTAATTATTATTTCTTTATTATATATTATCTAAATAAAAAGAATATTATTATTAATATTTTGATTTATAAAATTAACAAATTAGACTTATAAAATAAATCTAAAAAGTAATAATATATATAATAATTACTTAAAGATATATAACTAGACTTATAGATTTTAACTTTTTAACTAGGTTTTAATTTTAAAGAAATACTATTTAAAGTAAATAAGATATTAATATTAGTAAATTTAATTAGTTTAATTTTATATATATTATAAGTTAATTAAGAATACTATTCTCTTTAAACTTTGAGAATTAATAAAAAGAAAAGTACTTTATATTCTAAATTAGATATTAAAGATAGTTTATTATTATATAATAATTACTTTATTATTCTAGATACTAAGAATTTAAAGATATTATTAATTTACAAAATATATAACTTTATAACTACTATTTATTTAAATATTAAAAAGATTTAATTACTTCTTATAAACTATTACTAATATATAATATAAACTAATATTATAATATATATTTATAACTATTATATATACTATTATAGTTTAGTTTCTAGAGATAAAATACTTAGTTTATTTTATTTATTACTAATTCCAATATATATATAAAAATATATTATTATAGATTACTATAACTTTAATAAAGATAAATATAAATATAATAATATATTAATTATTATTAACTATTTAAATAAGTAGATAATTATAATTTTATATTATAAGACTATTATTTCTTAAAAATAAACTAAGTTATATATTATATATATTTATTATTATTATAGTTTATCTATAATTATATTATTAGATTAAAAACTATAATTTATTTCTTCTTTCTAAATTAAGTTTAATAATATCTTTGAAATTAAAATAAAGTTGTTTATTATAAATTATCTTTAGATTAATAAATAAATAGAAATATATAATTAGTATTTATAAAAGTAATTAAAACCCTTTATTAATTATTATCAAGATAATTAATTTAAATATTTATTAATAATAGATTATACTTAATTAATATTATTATATTCTTCTTTTAGTAACTTACTTCTTTTCGAAATATTATATAATTATATTTTTAGAACTTTTTAAGATTAGAAATAAACTAAGTAACTATTAGTTAATAATATTAATATCTAAGATATATATATATATATATTTACTATAACTAAGAGATATTCGAATATACTTAGTTTATATTTTAAACTATTTAGAGATATATAGAAAAAGAAGTAAATAAAAAGTAAAGATTAGTTAACTTTAATATTAATAATTATATTTAGTTAAATATAAAATATCTATTAACTTAGTAGCTATTAAAGAAGTTAAATTACTTTATTAGTAAATAATTTAAGATTTTAGAAAAAGTTAGTTATTTATATTATTTAGAGTTATTTAATATTATATATATTTATAATATCTTCTTAATAGATAAGTTAAAGAAAGTAATTAATAATTTATTATCTAGTTAATATAATAAACTTTTATTATTTATTAATATTATTAGAACTAATAAATATAAAATAAAAGAGATATTAGTTTATTAATTATATAAGAAAATATTAGAATATCAAGTATAATAAAAAAGTTATAATATAGATTTAATATAATATAAAGTATTAGATTTAAAAACTTTCTTAATACTTCTTTATAATTTCTATTATATTAACTTAAAGATATTAAATTCTTTAATATTACTTTTAGAATAATTACAATTATAAAAGGTTAAAGAAGATAATTATAATTATATTAATAGTAACTATCTAATAATAGTAGTTAATAAAAAGAAATTTATAAACTTTATAATAATATAGATTTAGAATAAAATACTTTTTTTACTTTTTTCTTTATATATTTATTTTATAACTATTTAACTATCTATACTTATTATTTAACTTTATAAAATATAACTTAACTACTAATTAGAATATTTAAAGATAAGTTTTTTTAAAAAAGAGAGGTAATATTATATTCCGAATAATTAATATTAACTACTTTCAACTACTTTCGATTATTATCGATTATTATCAACTACTATCGACTACTTATATATACTTTAAATATATATAGCTTAAATAGTATATATAATTTCTTATTATATATAAGCTTTTTTAATCTTAAACTCTTCTTAGCTTTTTAATTATAAATTCTAAAATTATTTAATACTTTTATTAATAGTTTTATTATATCTTAGATTTTATATTTATTATTTAAAAAATAGTAAAATATATTAATAATTAATAAATATTAGAAAATTTAAAATTAGATTATTTACTTATCTTTTTAATAATTAAAAATTTAAAATTAAATTAAAGTTATTTTAACTTTTTTTAAATCTTTAATAAAAAGAAAATTAATTAAGAATTATTTAAAATTAATTTAGTTGATTTAATTAAAAAGAGTTTAATTCTAAATTAAAAGTTTTTAAAGTTTATTAAAATTACTTTAAATTTTAAAATATTAAATATTAATTTTTTAAAAGTTATTAGTTTAAAGTTAATATAAATAATTAGATTAATATTGAATATTATAATTTTAAAAATTAAATCGAAATTAAAAGTTAAATTTTAATAGACTTTTAAATTTAAATTTCTTTAAAAATCGATATTAAAAGTTTAAAGATTAAATAATTAAATTTAAAGTTAAAAAGTTTATTAATTAATTTAAAAATAATATTTTTTAATTATTAAATATATTAAATAAAGTTATTAGAATATTTTCTTAAAAACTAAAAATTTAAAGTTAATATTTAAAATATTTAATTATACTAAAAGTTATTAAAATTAAAATTTACTTTTAATTTCTAACTAATTAATTTTTAAAGAAAAAATAAATATATTAAAATTTATTTTATTCTTTTAACTTTTAAAATCAATTAATTCTTTTTAAAATATTTATAAAATTAACTTTTAATTAGAATTAATAATTAATAAATTTAAAAAAGTTTATTTAATAAAAATTAAAAGAAAAACTTTTAGATTAAATAGAATTAATTAAGAAATTATTAATAAAGTTTATTTAATTATTTTTAATTTATTTTATAAGATTTATAATTTATTTATTAATATTAATTACTATTTTACTTATTAGTAGTAAATAATTAATATAATATTTAAAAAGTTAAAAAAACTAAACTATTTAATTTTAAAAGTTTATAAAATAATTATATTATTTAATTATTTTAGAAAATTTAATAAAAGTATATTAATTAAAAAACTAAACTATTTAATTAAAATTATTAACTTTTTTTATAACTTTTAAATTAAAAGTAGATTTAAAAAGTTTATAATTAATATTAAATTTTTACTAATAATTAAAATCGAAGAAAGTTATATAATTAATTTTAAAATATTAATCTTATTTCTTAATATTAAAAGAATTTTTAATTATATATTTAAAAATTAATTATTAATTATTTTAAAAAAGTTTAAACTTCTAATTAGTTTAATAATTTAAATTAATTACTTTTTAAAAGTTAAATAATTTAAACTAATATTTAATAATTAAATTAAATCTTTTAACTTATTAATATTAATATCTTTTAAAATAGTTTAATTAACTCGATTTTATTTTTAATTTATATTTAAAATCTCTTTCTAATAATTAGTTACTTAATCTAATTTTATATAAATAATATTATATTAATAATTAACTTTATTAGTTTTAAAAAAATTATTAAATATTAGAAAGAGAAATTAATAAGTTATATTCTTTTAAAATAATAAATAATTTTAATTTTAATTTTAAAAAAACTAATTTAATATATATTTTTTATAAGAAATATAATAATTTATTTAATTAAATTATTAAATTAAGAAATAATATATTTTTTAAACTAATAAATTAACTTAATATTTAATTTAATAATATTTTTAAATTTAAAAGTTATATTATTATCTAAGTTAATTAAACTAAATTAATATTTCTTTAAATTAATTAGTTAGTTAATATTTAAACTAGTTTATTTTTTTATAATATATTAATTATATATTACTTATATTACTAATATCTTAGATTATAATTTTTTAATTTAATATAAAAGATAAATTAGTTTTAAAGTTTAATTTCAATTACTTTAAAATTTAACTTTTTAAAAAATTCTAAATATTTTTAAAATTAGTTTTATTTTAATTATAAATATAAAAGTTATATTAATACTCTTTAATATATATTTTATTAATATTATTTATTAATATACTTTCTAATTTTTTAAACTTTTAAAAGATTATTTAATTTATAAATTATTTTAAAAAAAAAGTTATTAATTTTTAATAATTCTATTACTTTTAATAACTTAGTATCTTTTAATAATTTAATAACTTTTAAATTACTAAAAGTTATAAAGTTATTAAAAGTTTAATTTTAATTCTAATCTCTTTTACTTTTTAAAAACTAAATAGAAATTAAATTCGAAATTAAAATTAAAATTAAAATTAAAACTTAATATAAATAAATTAATTTAAATAATTTAGAAAAGATATAGTTATTTAAATTCTTCTTTTAAATACTTTTAAACTCTTTTTTAATTTAAATTAATTAATTTTCAAAGAAGAATAAAATTAAAAATTATTAAAAGTTAATATTTATATTAATATTAAATTAACTTTTCTTTTATATAAATAATTTTTAATTATAAATTAAAATTAAAATAAAAATTAGTTTAACTTTTTAAAATTTAAATTAAAAGCTAATTTAAATATATAAATAGAATATTAATTTAAATTAACTAATATATAATAAAAAGTTAAAAGAGATTATTTAAATAGTTAAATTAATTAGTTAATTAACTTAAAAAGAATAAAAGTATATAATTTATAATTTAGTAAATTAAATAAAATAATTAATTTTATTTTATAACTCGACTTTATTAAAATATTATTATTATTATTGATTTTCGAAGATTTTTACTTTATAGTATAAATTTTTTATTAAAAATATTTAAAAAATATAAAAATATTAAAAAATTATTAAATATAATAAAAATATATTAGAAAGAAGTTAATAATTAGTTAAAGAAACTTTTATAAATTAAACTAGTTTATTTATATTTTTATATACTTTATAACTTTTAAAATATTATTATTATTATTACTTTTAACTTTTTTAAATATTTAATATTAAAGATAATATTAAATTTAAATCGCAAGATTATAATAATATTAAGATAATATTAAAGAATTACTTTTTTTCTTTATAAACTTAGAATATTTTTTTAATATAAATATATCTTTTTAAAAATATAATATTAATATTTTAATAAAAAGACTTTTAATTTTTATTAAAAAGTTTAATAAATAAAATATTATCTAAATTAATTTTTATTAAAAAGTTTAATAAATAAAATATTATCTAAATTAATTTTTTTTTAATTTTTTTTAATAATTATAATTATTAGATCTAACTTATTTATTAATATTATTATTATAAATATTACTACTTTATTATTACTTTTTATAACTTATTATTTTAATCTAAATATTAATTTATTTAATCTTTCTAATAATTTAAATTTAGATTTTCTAAATAGATTTATTTTTAATATAATTATTATTAAATTTACTAAAATTCCTTTCTATTTTTTTAAATAAATTAATTTCTTTTTATTAGAATTTCAAAATAATAAAATTTGAAAATTATCTTTTTTATTAATTTTATTAATAATTTAATTATTTAGATTATTTTTAATATTTTAAACTTTTTAATTAAAATAGTTTTAATAATAATTTTCTAGAAAAAGTAAATTTAAATTTTAAATTTAATCGAAATCTTTAAAAATTATATTATAAATAAAAAAGTTAAAAAAGTTATTAATTAATTAATTTTTTAAATTAATAATTTTAAATATATTATTTAGAAAGTTAAAATCTAAATTAAAAATAAAGTTTAAATTAAAGTTATAATTTAAATTAAACTTCTAATAACTTTATTTCTAATAATTTTATTTTTAATAACTTTATTAATTAAAATTATAAAAACTACTTTTAATTTAATTAAAGTTTCTTTTATTAATATAATTACTAGTTTAGAAGTTATTAATAAATAGAAAATTATAAAATTAAAAATTAAGTTTAAATAAATTAAATCTAAACTTTTAAATTAACTAATTTTAATTTAAAATACTTCTTTACTTTTTTTTAACTCTTTTAATTTATAATTTAATTAATAAAGTTTTTAAAGTTAAAAAAGTTAAAAAGTTAATAATTTTAATTATTATTAATATAATTAATAAAAAAAACTTTATTTTAATTATTATAATCTTTTATATAATTAACTTTTTAATTAAGAAATTAAATATTTAGAAAAATCTTATTAATTTTAAAATTATTTAAAAAGATAAACTTTAGTTTAAAATTATATTATATAAAATATTTACTTTAAAGATTAATATATTTAATAAAATAATATTATTTTTAAAAAAGTTAAAAACTTTTAATTTATTTTTAAAGCTTTTTTTAATTAATATTTTTATTAATTTTCTTTTAAAGTTAATTAAATTAATAATAATCTTTTTTAAAACTAATAAAGAAATAAATAAATAAATATATAAAGAATTATATTTATATTATTAAAATCTTAATTAAAGTTAAAAAGTTATTAATTATAATTAAATTAACTTAATATATTAAATATTAAGATTTTAGATAAATTATTTAATTTTATAAATATTAAATTAAATATAATTTATATTTATAACTTTATATAACTTTCTAATACTTTTATAATCTATATAATATTTAAAGTTATATAAAGTATATAAAGTAATAAAAAGGATTTTAATATTTAAATTTAAAAGTACTATTTAATTTAATTAATTAATCTTTATAAATTAGATTTTTAATTTAATCTTTTATATAATATTTAGAAAGTATAATATTAAAGTTTAATATTAATTTAATATTTGATATTAAAACTAAAATACTTTAATATTAATTTAATATTAGTTTATTTAAATTTATTTAACTTAATATTTTCTTTAAATATTTTTGAATTTTTTATTATTTATTTTTTTAAAATTAAAGTTAGACTTTTAATATAATTTTATTTTATAAATATTATATATATTTAATTTTTATATATATACTTAATTATTAATAAATTCATTATTAATTATTTTATTATAATCTTAAACTTATATAAGATATTAAAATAAAAAAGAATATCTATTTTAATTTAATATACTTTTATAAATTTAATAAAATTATTTATTTATTAATATACTTTTTAATTATTAAAATATTATTATTATAATTAAAATCTAAATAGAATATATTATAATTTTAACTATTTATTCTATTAATATTAAAGATAATATTAAGTTAATTTAATTTAATTTAATAATATTAAATAATATTAAATATTATTTTTATATTATTATTAGTATTAAATTATAAAATTATTTTTTTATTTTTTTTAATAATTTATATAAGTTTTAAATTATAATAAGTTAATTAATAATTATCTTATTAATATTTAAATATATATAAGTTAGTTATATATTTTTCTAACTTATTAAAATAATATTAAAAGTTTTATTTTAATAAATAAAATAATAATAATAAAAATAACTAAAATATAAAATCTAGATTTAAAGAATATTAAAAGAATATTAAATTAAATTAATTTTATTATATAATATTAAGAGGTTTTAATATTATTACTTTATTTAAAGTTTTAAATTAGCTTTTTAACTTAATTAAATAATATTTCTAGAAGTAGATATTAATTTTATTTATATAAACTAGATTAATATCTATTCTAAATTTAGTATTTAAAAGGAATTATAAATTTAATTAGTTAATATTTAATAAATCTTTTAACTTCTTTTAAACTAAAGTAAATTATTAATAAACTAGTATTAAATATTTAATTATCTCTTTTTAATTATATATATATATTTATTAGATAAATTAAAGTTTAATTAATATAAATAGACTTTAAAATATTTATAATTTATTTTAAGTTAATAAAATATATTAATAATAATATACTTTATAATAAATAAAATTAAAAGTTTATTTTAAATAATTAGTTTATAAGTTAATAAATAATTAGTTATTTTAATTAATTAATTAGTTCTCGATTTAATATATTAATCTAATATTAATTTCTAATTTTAAGATTTAATATACTTAATAATAAAGTCTAAATATTTAAAATTAATAATAGTTATATAAAGTTTAATATTAATACTTTATTTAATTAATTTATTAACTAATTTATTTCTTTCAATATTATAATATCTTAAAATTTAAATTAATTTAATATTAATATCTTTTTTAACTATTTTAATATTAACTTTATAAACTTTTATTAATTACTTTTAATCTAGATTATTATTTAATAATATTAAATAAAGTAAAGTAATTTAATTATTATTATAAATAATATATTTTTATCTTTAATATATTAATTAACTTATTAATTTAATTACTTAAATAATAATTTTTAATTTTTTATTATAAACTAATTAATTTAAATCTATATTCTAATTATAACTTCTTAATAATATTTAATTAAAGTTTAAAAAAATTAAATTTATATTTATTTTAAAGTTTTTAAATTAGAAACTATTTATATAAAAGAATAGTTAATTTAATATTAATATTAAGATTTTATTTTTATAAACTTTAACTTCTTCTTCTTTAATTAATAAATTAATTTAAATTATATAAAGTATAATAATTATATTATAAATATTTATCTTCTAAATTATATAAAAGTAGTTAAAATCTTAATTATTATATAATAGTAAGATTATATAATAATATTATAAAGTTTATTATTAATAATAATTATATAGAGAATTAATAATTATAATAATAAGTAAATAAGTAATAATTAAAAGTTAAATATAAAGTTCTATATATTAAAGAAAACTATTTAATTATATAAATTTTTATTCTTTATTATTCTATTAGTTCTATTACTTTTTACTTAAATAAAATAAATAGAAGTAAATAAGAAGTTATATAATTTTTATTTAAAGTTTTATTAAAAATACTTTTATTCTTTAAATAATTATTTTTTAAATTTAAAATCTTTAAGCTTTTATATAATTAAAAGTTATAATATTATCTTCTTTTTAATCTAATATTACTTTAATATTTATTATAATAATATAAAATACTTATTTAGATTTTCAATAAATATTTCTTTTTTCTTTATTATATTTAAAATAATATCTAAGTTTATAAAAAGTTATTAAACTATTTATCTTTATATTAAAGAAAAAGAAAGAATAATATTTATATAATATTCTTATTATTTTAAAAATAATTTTAAATATTATATACTTTTTAAAACTAATTAATATAAAAAGTATATAAAAAATATTAAAAAAGATTTTTATAATATTTTTAAGAATTTTATATTATAGTAAAAAAGTATTTAATAAAAGGAAGTTTATTTAAAAGTTAAAGAGAAAATAATTATTTAATAAAAGTAAGAAGCTTTTATTTATTATATATATTTAAGAAAATAATAAAAGATTTTAAAAGAAAAAGTTTAGAAAATATTATAATATAATTTATATATAATTAATATATTAGAGGAGTTTAAAGAGAAGAAAAGATTAAAAAAGAAATAAATTAAATAAATTAAATAAACTTTTTAGATATTTAATTTTTTTATAATTACTAATTCTTCTTCTTTTAAATTACTTTTAATAAATAATTTTAAACTAACTATTTAACTAGAAAGTATAAATATTTTTAATAGAATTTCTTTAAATATTATAAATAATTTAAATTCTTAACTAGTTTTTATATATTTTCTAAATATAAATATTCTTTTTATTTAATTAAATAATAAAGTTATTTTCTAATATACTTCTAATCTAATATTTCTTCTACTTTATATTTAATATTTTAATTTATTAATTTAATTTTAATATAAAATACTTTTAATATTTTTAATAATACTAATTTAAAAAGTAAAATATAAAATATTAAGTATATATTTATTATTCTTAATAAATTAAAATATTAATTAACTAATTTAATAATTTTAATAATTTTAAAAAGTTTTAATTTCTTATAATCTAGTTTATTACTTAGTTTTTTTATATTAATATTTTATTTAAGAAAGTAAACTTTATTTCTTTTTTTTAAATATTAATTTTATATTATACTTTATATTATAATAATATATTATATATTATATAATAAACTTAATATTAAGTAATAATTATTTATATAAATTCTTAAGATCTTTTATTTTTATTATTTCTATATTTAATTTTATTATATTTAATAATTATATATTATATATTTCAAAATTAAAATTAAAATTAATATATATTAATATTATATTTATAGTAATTATTTTTATAATATTATAAATAAATTAAATAAATAATAATAATTTTATTTAATTATCTTATTTATAATTAATATAATATTATAAATATTACTTTATAATTTAATTTAATTATTTTATTTAATTATTTATTTATAAGTAAAATATTATTAAAAGTTTTCTTTTAATTTTTAATAAAGTTATAAATATCTATTAAAATTTTAAAATAAAAAGTTTATTTTAATCTAAGATAATATTAATAAATATTTTATATATATTAATTATTATTTTTAAAAATATATAAACTAAGTTTTTAATTATATTATTTTCTTTATATAAAATTATATATCTAAATTTAATTAATCGATTTATAATAATTAAAATAAAATTATATATTACTTTTATTATTAAATCTTTTAAAGATAATAATTTAATTATAAAATCTTATATAATAAATTTTTATAATTAAGTAAATATATTTAAAGTTTTAAATTATTTATATAAATATTATAATTTCTAATAACTTCTTTAATTATCTTTTTTATTTATAGAAAATATAAGTTTATTTTAATTTTTATAAATATCTTTATAATTCTTTAATAATTATAAATTAATAGTTTATATTATTTTTAAATAAACTATTTTATTAAAATCGAAAAAATATATATCTTCTTATAAAAATATATTATTTTATTAATAATTATAAATCTTTTATTTAGTTATTCTAATATTTATTTTATAATAAAGTTATTTTTATAATACTTTTATATTTATTTTTTTTAAATAATTATTATAAATTATTATTATTATAATTAGTTAAATTAAGTTAAATACTATTAAATCTCTTTTTTAATTTAATATAATATATAATTTATATATTTTATTCTCTAGATATTTTAATTTCTTACTAAGTATATTAATTTTAATATTTTTATTTCTTTTAATATATAATATCTTGAAATTATATATAATTAATATTTTTACTTATTATATTTATTATCTATTTAGAATTTCAATTATTATAAAATATATTAAATTCTTATAATCTAAATAAATTTAAATTATATATTTAAATCTTTTAAAATAAACTCTTTATTTCTTAAAAATATTAATAATAGTTAATAACTCTTTATTATATATTTTATAATTTAACTTTATTAATTATAATTTTTATAAATAATAAAATATTAATTATAACTTTCTATTTTTATTTAATTAATTAAAAATTATATTTAATATATAATCTAATATATTTATTTTAATAATAATAAGTAATTTTAAATTAAAAGTAATAAGAATTATAATATATATAAAAACTTATTTAAAAGTTTTAAATACTTTTTAAATTATACTATTCTATTTATATTTAATATCTTTTTTTATTAATTATATAAACAATATTATAATTTTTAAATAGTTTTTAATAAATTGTTTATAAAAATTTATAAATCTTAAAAATAATAATATTTCTTTAATAATAATAAATTACTTTTATTTTAAAACTTCTTTTATTTTATTTAAACTTATTTTAAATTTAATAATATTAATAATATATTTTAAAAATTTAATTTTAATAATATAGACTTTATATTTAAATAGTTTTAATAAAATATTTATATTTTAAAGAATTTCTAAAATTTTTTATATAATTTTAATATACTTTTTAAAAGTTTTAATAAAGATTAAAATATTATTAAAATACTTTTTTAATAAATTATTAACTAATTTTATATATATAATTAATATATTTATAAATTCTAAAAGTATTATTTAATATTTATAATATTTATATTAAATATAAAATATAGTTTTCTATTTATTTATTTTTTTAATTTAGATTAAATTGAATTTTATATATTAATCTAATTTTATAAAATATTTAACTTTCTTTATTCGATTTTATAACTTATTAATTAATAATAATAAATATTAATTCTTAATAATAATAATATTAAGTTTTCGATAATTTATAATAACTATATATAAGTTATATATATATATAGTATATATTTAAACTTGCTAAGCAAGGTTAACTAACTAGTTAGAATATTATATTAAAAGTATTATTAATTACTAGCTCTAAGTTAAATAGATTATTTAAAACTTTATTTTTTTTTCTTTATATATAACTCTTCTCTTAGTAGTTTAATATTCTAAAGTCAATATAAATCCTTTTACAATATATCTATTATATAATTAATAATAAATTTATTTTTCTTATTTTTTTTCTTTAATATAAAGAAGATTAATACTTTTATAAATAAAGAAAATTTTTTAATAAATCTTTTAATTAAATTTTTATTAAAATATTTATAAAGTAGTTTAAAATTCTTTTTTAATAATAATATAATTAATAAAAATAATAATTCTTTTTCTTCTTTTAATTTTATTTTATAATCTTAAAACTAATATTTTAATAAAATATTTTTTTAAAATCTTTCTTTAAAAATCTTTATATATTTCTAATATTTTACTAATATATTTTTTAATAAAGAATTTTAAATTAAATATTTAATTTTTAAAATATTATTTACTTTTAATATATATAGTTTTTTTTCTACTTTCTAAACTAGAATATTAATTTTATAAAACTTTATATAAATTCTATTTTATATTTATATTTATTAAACTTTAAAGTTTATTTAACTTAAATAATATAAAAATTATAATATTTTAATTATAATATTCTTAAAATTATCTAATATTCTTTTAATAAAATTAAATCTATTTATATTTACTTAGAATATTATTTTAATTATATTTTAAATTTCTATATTTTATATTAAACTAATTTATCTCTTTTAATTAATTAACTATTATTTAAATATAATATATATAGAATTAATTTCTTAAAAGTTTATAATTTTATTAATATTATAATTTCTAATATTATAAAATTTTTTATTATTTTTAAATTTATTATAACTTAGAATAATTACTTATTTATATATATTTTATAAAAGATCTATTTTAATTTTTAAATAGTTTTTAACTTTCTAATTTTTAGTTTTATAATTAGTATTTCGAATAATTTAATAAATTATTTTTAATTAATATAAAATATTTTATAATAAAGTTTTATAATTAATATATTTTATTATATTTTTACTTCTTTATTTATTAATTTTATATAGTATATCTAACTTTTAATTAAAAATTATATTATTAATTATTTTATATAAATTTTCTTCTTTTTTTAATTTAATATTATAATTATATTTTTTATAAATATTAAAATATAATTTAATATTATTTGATTTTAGATTTTATATCTTCGAAATTTATTTTAAAGAATTTTTAATAGATTTTTCTTATTTTAAACTATTTTTATTTAAAATATTTATTATTTATATATTTTAATCTATAAACTTTATTTATTTTAAGTTTAAAACTTTCAATATAATTATAATATTTAATTATTTTATTTAAATAAATTTAAACTCTAATTCTTTAAATATTATTATAATCTTTTATAATTTATTTCTTATTTATTAAAAGAGAAATAAATACTTTATTTTTATATAATATTTTTAATTATTAATTAAATATATTTAATTAATTATTCTTCTTTCTTTTCTTAAAATATTATTTTATATTATTTTTTTCTAATTAATATATTAAATATTAATTATTATAATATATTATCTATAATAGTAATATATAATTATCTTTTTAATAAATAAATTATTTATTTATTATATTAATTTAATATTTAAATATATCTTTACTTTAATATTTATATTTATTTATTAATATTTTAAATTACTTTTTTCTTTTTTAAATATTTCTTTTTAATTTTTAATTTTAAGATTTCTTTTAATAATCTTTTATTTAATATTTTGAAAATCTATATTTAAAGTAAAGTTTTTATTTTTATTAATAACTTTTTTTTTAAAAAATATTATTTTTAGAATTTATAATATTTAATTTTATAAAGTTATTATAAATCTTTTCTTTAAAGTATTATTATTTAATAAACTTTAATCTTCTTTTATTTTTCTAATATTATTAACTTTATTATTTAGAAGATTTAAAATTAATTATTTTTTAGAATTTATACTTTTAGTTATTAATTTAAATAGTTTCTTTAATTAAATTATTTATATTTATAATTATAATAATCTAGATATATTAAACTTATTATATAAATAATTTTTATATATATTATATTAACTTTAACTAGTAGATTTCTAAAATTATTTTTAATAATAAAGTAGATTTATAAATATATTTAATATATATATATTTTAAGTATATAATCTATATAATTACTATATATATATATATATAAACTTTTAAAGTTTTTTAACTCTTTTAACTTTATAATTATTAATTTTAAAAATAGTATAATTTTATTTTTTATTAGATTTTTATAATATATTATTATAATAATTAGGTTTTTTCTTAATAATTCTTTTCTAATAAATAGTTTAAGTTTTATTTTATAATAATTAATAAAAACTTTTATTTCTTATTTAATTTAATTATTAAATTTTCAGAATTCGATTATATAATTAATAATTAATTTATTTTATTTTAATTTAAAGATCTTTCTTTTAATAATTTAAATAATATTAATATCTTTAAAAACTTTTTAAATTTCTATTTTAAATTCTTCAAAGTTTTTAAAAATAATAAATATAGTTATTATTATTTATTTTAAGTTTTTATTATTTTCGAAATAATTAATTAAGAAAAGTTTAATTTATTTAACTATTTTACTTTTTAGATAAAAAACTATTTAAAGATTTTTAATATTTTAGATTTTAAATTTATTAATATTAAATTTAAAGTATATCTTTAATTATAAAAAGAAGATATCTAATTCTTTTTTATTATTATTATATTTATTTAATAATATAATTTTCAAAGTATAATAGATATATTATAAAAGGATTTATATCAATTTTAGAATATTAAATTACTAAAAGAAAAGTTATATATAAAAAAGAAGAAATAATATTTTAAATAGTTTATTTAGTTTAAAGCTAATAATTAATAATACTTTTAGTATAATATTCTAATTAGTTATTTAACCTTATTTAGTAAGTTTAATATATACTATATATATATATAACTTATTATATAATTATTATATTACTTTTCTCTTTGAAAAAACTTACTCTCGAATATCTTTAAAAGAATATTTTAAAGTCTTAAATAATAATAAATTAAAAGAAAGAAAGTAAAAATAAAAAAGATTTTTTAATCTAAATTATCTTTAATTTATTCTTTAGTCTTAATTATATTTATATCTATAAGTTTGAATAATAATATTTATAAGTAATAAGATTAACTATAAATAAAATAAAGTAATTATTATTATTAAAACTAAACTGAAAGCGCGAGTATAGATAAATATAAATTTATAAAGTATTATATAAAGTATATAAACTCTTTAAAGTTATTAAGTTTATATAACTAATTATTAAGTTATTATATTATTATTAAATTTAAATTAGACTAGAAAGTATTAATCTTCTTATTATTATTTTAACTTTTTTTATTTACTTTATACAAAGTATATTAAAACTTAATAATATAACTATTTAAGAAATTAGTATCTAGATAAATTATATATAAACAAGTAAATATTTCTTTAATATAATATAAGTTCTTATATATTAAGAATAAAGTATTAAAGATATTTTTATAATTAAAAGAGGATTTATTAATAAAAAGAAAGATTTATATTTAGATATTTAATTTAAGATTTAAAAAGATATAATAGAATTTAATAGTTTTATCTCTTATAATATTATTATTAACTTATAGCTTAGCTTTAATAGTTAATAACTATATATTAAAGTAAAAACTATTAAATTTATCTAAATCTTATAACTTAAATTATATATTTAAATAAAAGTAGAGAGAATAAAGAAAAGTATTTTTAATATAGATAGTTTCAAGTTAATTTATAAAGTTTTTAATTTAAATATTAAACTATTAATATAATATTATAAACTTAATTATTATCTTATTAATAATTAATTATTCTATTATCTTTAAAAAAGAAAAGAAAAGAAGTAATAAATAAATAAAGTAATTATAAATATAGTTATTTTAAATAAATAAAATATAAATTATTTATAAATAAAGAGTTTTTATTATATATAAGAAAGTAAATCTAAATAAGATATTTAAATATAGAAATAAAAAGTAATTTAATAAATATTAATTAGTATAAAAATTAATAGAAAAATCTTAAATAATTAATTAAAATCTATTAAATTAAGAAAAAAAAGAAAAGTATTTATTTAATTATTTTGATCTAGGAATATTATCTAAATTGAAAAGTAAAAAGTAGTTATAATTAGTTATAAAATATTAATATATAAAGTAGTTTTAATAAATTTTAAATATTAATATTTAAATACTAATCTATTTTAATTAAAGTTTTAAGATTATAATCTAACTTTTATTATACTTTAATCTACTAATTAGCTTTAATATAACTATTTATAAAATCTTTATAAGATTTAAAGAGATTATATAAAAGAACTTTTAACTAAGTTTTTTTATAATTACTTCTTTAATAATAATATATAAATCTGAACTTTGAATTTATAACTTTTATTAAATATTTAATAACCTTTATTATCTATAAAGAATCTATATAATTAAAAAAGCTAATTACTTTTTAGTAAAATACTTATATATAGATTATCCTTTAATTAAATATTAATAATACTACTTTTAGTAAAAAGATAATACTATATACTAAAGTAAAGAGAGTTTAATATAATATAATAGATATATTATAAAAGAATTTATATTAACTTTAGAATATTAAACTATTAAAAGAAGAGTTATATATAAAGAAGAAAAAATAATATTTTAAATAGTCTATTTACTTTAGAGCTAATAATTAATAATACTCTTAGTATAATATCCTAACTAGTTATTTAACCTCGCCTAGCAAGTTTAATATATACTATATATATATAATTTATTATATAATCGTTATATAAAGTTTTTTAAAATTTAAACTTTTTTAATTTATTATTATTATTATTACTTTTTATATCTTTTATTTATATATTAATATTATTATTATAATTTTATATAAATATAATTATAACTAATATTAAAATAAATAATTAAACTAAAAGTTTAATTATTATAATATTATTTATAATTATTTCGATTTAATATATAAAGTAATAATAATATTTAAAATATTATAAATATTTATTTTCTAAATTATATAAAAGTAGTTAAAATCTTAATTACTATATAATAGTAAAGTTATATAATAATATTATAAAGTTTATTATTAATAATAATTATATAAAGAATTAATAATTATAATAATAAATAAATAAATAGTAATTGAAAGTTAAATATAAAGTTTTATATATTAAAGAAAATTATCTAGTTATATAAATCTTTATTCTTTATTATTTTATTAATTTTATTATCTTTTATTTAAATAAAATAAATAAAAGTAAGTAGAAAGTTATATAATTTTTATTTAAAGTTTTATTAAAAATACTTTTATTCTTTAAATAATTATCTTTTAAGTTTAAAGTTTTTAAGTTTTTATATAATTAAAAGTTATAATAAATTATTTAAAAAAAGAATTTAAATAACTAGATTTTTTCAAAGTTAATTAAATTATAATCTTTATTATTATTATTATTAGAAGTTAATACTAAAACTTAAACTAATTAATAAATTAAATAGTTTTTAATTAACTTTAATATTTTAAAAGTATATTAATATATAATAATATTTAATTAGATTTAAAAAAAGATTAATATAATTTTAATTTCTATAAATATTATTAAAGTAGTTTTAAATATATTTAATATTTTATATAAAGTTAAATTTTATAAACTTTATAATTAACTTTTAATATTAATTTAGTTTCTTTATTATATAAAGAATTTATAGTTTAATATATTAATAATATAAATAAAGTATAATTAATATAAAGTAAAAAGAAATAATCTATTTTAAATATTAGTTAATTAATTAATTTAAAGAAAAGTAGTTTTTAATTAACTAATATATATTAATATATAATATTTAAATTTTAATATTTTATTAAAATATATATTTAACTACTTTATTACTTTTAAAAAATATATAACTTATTTATTTAATAAATTAATTAGATTAATTACTTTTCAATTAATATAAAAATATATTAACTTAGTTTTATTTAAATCGAATTTAATATTATTTAGTATATTAAATATATAAAGCTTTTTAACTTCTTTTTTAATATTTAATAATTCTTTTTTAAATTAATAAAGTTAATTATTAATATTATATTATTTATATATAATTAGATTAAATAACTAATTAATAAAAAAAGGTTTTAAATATAAATTAAAAATAAAATTAAACTAATTAAATTACTTTAAAAAATATTAATATTAATTAGTTAAAAAAACTTAATATAATTATTAAAACTAAGTTTTAATAATTAGTTCTTTAAAAAGTAATTAATTTATATTATAAAACTAATTAAAATATATAATATTTTAATTTAAAATTTTAATATACTTAATAGAATAAAACTAATATAGTTTAATTATTAGTATTATAAAAAAAACTAGTATATTTATTTAAATTAATTTGATTTTTTATAATTCTTATTAATTATAATCTAATAAATTAAATAAAGTAATTAGTTATATTCTATAATTTAATATTATTAAAATATTATTATTATTATTAATTTTCAAAGATTTTTATTTTATATTATAAATTTTTTATTAAAAATATTTAAAAAATATAAAAATATTAAAAAATTATTAAATATAATAAAAATATATTAAAAGAAGATTAATAATTAATTAAATAGATTTTTATAAATTAAACTAGTTTATTTATATTTTAATAAAATTTCTTTTTCTTAAAATATTATTATTATTATTATTTCTAATATTTCTAGATATTTAATATTAAGATAATATTAAATTTAAAATACTTTTTTTAATATAAATATACTTTTTTAAAAATAAAATATTAGTTTTTTAATAAAAAGATTTTTAATTTTAATTAATTAATTTAATAATTAGAATATTATTTAAATTGATTCTTTTTAAACTTTTTTAATAATTTAATTTAAATATTAATTTATTTAGTCTTTTTAATAACTTAAATTTAAATTTCTTAAATAAATTTATTTCTAATATAATTATTATTAAATTTAATAAAATTTCTTTTTACTTTCTTATATAAAATACCTTTTTTTTATTAGAATTTTAAAATAATAAAAATTTAAAAATTATTTTCTTTATTATTTCTATTAATTATTTAATTTATTTTTAATATTTTAAAATTTTTAATTAAAATAATTTTAATAATAATTTTCTAAAAAAAAATAAATTTAAATTTTAAATTTAATTGAAATTTATAAAGATTATATTATAAATAAAAAGATTAAAAAAGTTATTAACTAATTAGTTTTTTAAATTAATAATTTTAAATTTATTATTTAAAAAGTTAAAATTTATATTAAAAATAAAATTTAAATTAAAATTATAATTTAATTTCTAATAATTTAATTTTTAATAACTTTATTTTTAATAATTTTATTAATTAAAATTATAAAGATTATTATTTTAATTAAAATTTTTTTTACTAATTTAAAAGTTAATAATAATAAATAAAAAAATTTTAAATTAAAAATTAAATTTAAATAAACTAAATTTAAATTTTTAAATTAATTAATTTTAATTTAAAATACTTTCTTATTTTTCTTAACTTTTTTTATTTAGAATTTAATTAATAAAATTTTTAAAATTGAAAAAATTAAAAAATTAATAATTTTAATTATTATTAATATTATTAATAAAAAGAAGTTTATTTTAATTATTATAATTTTTTAAATAATAAATTTTTTAATTAAAAAATTAAATATTTAGAAAAATCTTATTAATTTTAAAATTATTTAAAAAAATAAATTTTAATTTAAAATTATATTATATATAATATTTATTTTAAAGTTTAATATATTTAATAAAATAATATTAATTTTAAAAAAGTTAAAATTTTTTAATTTATTTTTTAAACTTTTTTTAATTAAAATCTCTTATTAATTATTTTTAAAAACTAATTAAATAAATTAAATTAATTTTAATCTTATTTAAAATTAATAAAAAAAATAAAAAATATATAAAAAACTAAATTTATATTATTAAAATCTTAATTAAAATTAAAAAATTATTTAATATAATTAAATTAATTTAATATATTAAATATTAAAATTTTAAATATACTATTTAGTTGTATAAATATTAAATTAAATATAAATTATATTTATAATTCTATATAACTTTTTAATATTCTTATAATCTATATAATATTTAAAATAAAATTTATTTCTATTTAATTTTAAAATATATTAATTATTTTAAAAACTATAATAATAATTTAAAGTTCTATAAAATATATAAAATAATAAAAAAGATTTTAATATTTAAACTTAAAAATATTATTTAATTTAATTAATTAACTTTTATAAATTGAATTTTTAATTTAGATTTTTATTTAATATTTAGAAAATATAATATTAAAATTTAATATTAATTAAATATTTCATATTAAATTTAATATTAGTTTATTGAAATTTATTTAATTTAATATTTTTCTTAATATTTTTAAATTTTTTTTATTTATTTCTTTAAAATTAAAATTAGACTTTTAATATAATTTTACTTTATTAATATTATATATATCTAACTTTTAAATATATATTTAACTATTAGTAAAATAACTATTAATTAATTTATTATAATTTTAAACTTATATAAATTATTAAAATAAAAAAATAAAAAAAACTAATTAGAAAATTAAACTTCTTTAATATTAATAATAATTGATTTTATAAAATATAGTTAAAAACTTTTTTAATATTAAAGAATAAAATTAAGATTTTAAATTTAATATTTTTCTAAATTTTAATTATTAATAATAAATTTATATTTATAATAAACTTTTTAAATTTATTTTTAATTTAAAAGTTATATAATAAATTAGTAATCTTAATTAAATAAACTAATTTCTTTATTAATATCTTTTTATTTATTTTATTTAAATAATTAAAAAGTAAAATAACTTTATATATTTTTAAAATTAAATAATTAAATTTAATTAATTTCTTTAATATAGTTTTAATAATTTATTTTTAATAAGAAAGATATAATTAAAATTAATTAATAAATTATATATTTAAAAGAATATATTAAAAATAGTTTAATATATTTTATTAATAATATCTTATATAATTTTAATTAAATTTAATATTTTTTTTTAATAATTTATATAAGTTTAAGATTATAATAAATTAACTAATAATTATTTTATTAATAATTAAATATATATCTAAAAGTTAAATATATATAATATTAATAAAATAAAATTATATTAAAAATTTAATTTTAATTTTCAAAAAAAAAATTAAAATAAATTAATATTAAAATATTTTAACTTTAATATTAAATATTAAATTAATATTATATTTTAATATTATATTTTATAAATATTAAATAAAAATTTAAATTAAAAATTCAATTTATAAAAATTAATTAATTAAATTAAATAATATTTTTAAGTTTAAATATTAAAATCTTTTTTATTATTTTATATATTTTATAGAACTTTAAATTATTATTATAGTTTTTAAAATAATTAATATATTTTAAAATTAAATAGAAATAAATTTTATTTTAAATATTATATAGATTATAAGAATATTAAAAAGTTATATAGAATTATAAATATAATTTATATTTAATTTAATATTTATACAACTAAATAGTATATTTAAAATTTTAATATTTAATATATTAAATTAATTTAATTATATTAAATAATTTTTTAATTTTAATTAAAATTTTAATAATATAAATTTAATTTCTTATATATTTATTTATTTCTTTATTAATTTTAAATAAAATTATAATTAATTTAATTTATTTAATTAATTAATTAGTTTTTAAAAATAATTAATAAAAGATTTTAATTAAAAAATTTAAAAGATAAATTAAAAATTTTTAATTTTTCTAAAATTAATATTATTTTATTAAATATATTAAATTCTAAAATAAATATTCTATATAATATAATTTTAAATTAAAATTTATTTTTTTAAATAGTTTTAAAATTAATAAGATTTTTCTAAATATTTAACTTTTTAATTAGAAAGTTAATTATATAAAAGATTATAATAATTAAAATAAAGTTTTTTTTATTAATTATATTAATAATAATTAAAATTATTAATTTTTTGATTTCTTTAATTTTAAAAGTTTTATTAATTAAATTTTAAATAAAGAAAATTAAAAAAAAATATTTTAAATTAAAATTAATTAATTTAAAGATTTAAACTTAATTTATTTTAATTTAGTTTTTAATTTAATAATCTTTTATTTATTATTATTAACTTTTAAATTAATAATAATATTAGAAAAAAATTTAATTAAAATAATAATCTTTATAATTTTAATTAATAAAATTATTAAAAATAAAGTTATTAAAAATTAAATTATTAGAAATTAAATTATAATTTTAATTTAAATTTTATTTTTAATATAAATTTTAACTTTTTAAATAATAAATTTAAAATTATTAATTTAAAAAACTAATTAGTTAATAACTTTTTTAATCTTTTTATTTATAATATAATCTTTAAAAATTTCAATTAAATTTAAAATTTAAATTTATTTTTTTAAGAAATTATTATTAAAATTATTTTAATTAAAAAATTTAAAATATTAAAAATAAACTAAATAACTAAGTTATCAATAGAAATAATAAAAAAGATAATTTTTAAATTTTTATTATTTTAAAGTTTTAATAAAAAGAGATTAATTTATTTAAAAAAAAGTAAAAAAGAATTTTATTAAATTTAATAATAATTATATTAAAAAAAATATTATTTATAAGATTTAAATTTAAGTTATTAAAAAAGTTGAATAAATTAATATTTAAATTAAATTATTAAATTGTAAATAAGAATAATAAAATAGTAATATTTATAATAATTATATTAATAAATAGATTAGATTTAATAATTATAATTATTAAAGAAATTAAAAAAAATTAATTTAAATAATATTTTAATTATTAAATTAGTTAGTTAAAACTAAAAATCTTTTTATTAAAAAGTTAATATTTTATTTTTAAAAAGATATATTTATATTAAAAAATATTTTAAATTTATAAAAACTTAGAATATTAATTTTTAAATTTTAATAATTCTTTAATATTATTATAATCTTATAATTTAGACTTAATATTATTTTAATATTAAATATTTAAAAATACTAAAGATAATAATAATAATAATATTTTAAAAAAAGGAAATTATATTAAAATATAAATAAACTAATTCGATTTATAAAAACTTATTTAATTAGTTACTAACTTCTTTTTAATATATTTTTATTATATTTAATAATTTTTTAATATTTTTATATTTTTTAAATATTTTTAATAAAAAATTTATAATATAAAATAAAAATCTTTGAAAATTAATAATAATAATAATATCTTAATAATATTAAACTATAAAATAAAGTTAATTACTTTATTTAATTTATTAAATTATAATTAATAAAAATTATAAAAAATTAAATTGATTTAAATAAATATATTAACTTTTTCTTATAAAGTTTAATATTTTTTCTTTAATTTTTATTAAATAAATTAATTTTAATTTATTAATTACTAGTTTAAGTTAGTTATTAATTATATAATTTATTTAATTAGAATTAATTAATAATAAAGATTAAAAGAAGAAAATAACTTTTAAAATAATTACTTTTTCTTTAAAATTAATTTATTTTAAGATAGTTAGTAATATATAATTAATATAAAGTTTAATATAATTAAAGATTTTATAAATAATCTTTAAGTTATTAACTTTTAGAAAATTATTTTAATAAACTTTCTTAGTTTATTTAATAATTAAAAAATAAGTATTTTATATTAATTAATATTCTTCTTAATAAGAAGTTAATTTTAATAACTTTAATTTCTTTTAAACTATTAATATCGATTTTCTTAAATATTTTAACTTATCTATTTATTAAAATTTAATATTTAATTTTAATTTAATTTTAAAAATCACTTTATTAATTAATTTAATTTTAAACTAATTAACTTTAAATAACTTTAGTTAATTAAATTAAACTTTAAATTAATTCTAATAAACTTAAAAAGTTTTTAATTAAAAATTAAACTATTTTTAAATAAATTAGTTAAATTAATTTTAATTAAATTTTAATTAATTAATTTAATATTATAAAATTAAAAGAAGTTAGTATTAACTCTTTAATTTAGTTTTTATATTATAAATAATATTAATAAATAATCTAACTTAATATTATTTAATATTTATTAATCTTTAATATATTTTATTAATATTTAAATAATTAATATTAAGTTAAAGATTAATTAATTAATTTTTTTAAAGAAAGTATTAATTCTAAGATTATTTAATAAATCAAGATTATTATTTTTAATCTAATTAGCTAATTAAAATCTTATTAATATAATAGTTAAATTAAAGTTCTATTATAAATAATATATATTAAAATCTTCTAATATAAATAAATTAGTTAAAATAGTTTTTAAAAATAAGTTTCTTTTAATTATTTTAAATAATTTACTTTCAACTTAATTAATTTTATTATTAATATTAACTATTTTAAATATATTAATCTCTTCTTTTAATTTTAATATTAATAAGTTAGAATTCGTATTATTAATTATTAATTATATACTAGTAATTAATATTTTAATAATAAAAATAAAAATCTTTAATTAAAAGTTTTAGTTTAATAATATAATTTAATTAAAGTTAGTATATAATATTAATTAATTATTTAAGAATATATTAGTATTATTTTTAATTATTTATAATTTATAATTTATTATTAAATCGATATTTAGCTTAATAGTTAATTATAATATTAATTTAATTATTAAACTACTTTAGTTTAGATTTATTTATATAATCTTTATATCAAAGTTAATTATAAACTAATTTTTTAATTACTTTATATACTTTATAATCTTTTAAATTAATATTATATACTAGTTTATAATTAATATATTTTAATATTAAATAAAAATAAGTTTTACTTCTTTTATTATAAATATTATAATAATATTAAAAAGTATTATATAATTTATTATATAGATTATATTTAACTTCTTTTTAATAAAATTATATATAATAAAAAGATATTAAAAGTTTAATTTTAATAAAAAGAATAATAATAAGAAGAATATAAAATATATATATATATATATTAAATAAATTTTTATTAAAAAAACTCGAATCTTTATTTAAATCAATTTAATCTTTTAATATTCTTATTAATTATAGTTTAATAAATCGAATAAAGTAATTAGCTTTATTATATAATTTAATATTATTAAGATATTATTATTATTATCGAAAATCGCGATTTTTACTTTATATTATTAAATTTTTATATAAAATTTAAAAATATAAAAATATTAGAAAATTATTAAAAATTATTAAAAAAACAAATAAAAAATATTTATTTTAATTTAATATATTTTCATAAACTTAATAAAACTATTTATTTATTAATATACTTTATTATTATTAAAATATTATTATTATTAAAATCTAAAAAAGTTATATCTCTATTTCAAGTTATTTAAATAATAATATTAAAGATAATATTAAGAATAATATTAAGTTAAACTAACTTAATTTAATAATATTAAATAATATTAAACTTTCTTTTTATTTTAAAGTTAATACTAAATTATAAAACTATTATAATATTATTATTAATTAATATTATTAATATTAAGATATCTACTTTAAATAGTAATAATTAAGATATATTTTAAAGTTATAATATAAAGTTTAAAACTTTAATTAACTAATAAAACTTTAATTTTAAAATTTATATAATTACTTCTTTTATTTCTAGTTTTTCAACTAATATAATATTTATTAGATTTAATCTTCTAACTAATACTAATATAAAAATAAATATTAATATATTTCTTTTATTTCCCTTTTACTATTTTAATATTAATATTAACTTTATTAAATTCTTAAATATTTTAAATTTCAATATATTAGTTAAATCTACTTTTAATATAACTATTAATAATATAACTTATTACTTTCTTAAATAAATTAACTCTTTTATATTTACTAAATTAATTAAAATATTTAAAGTTAATATTTAAATAACTATTATAAATAATCTAGTTAATTAATTTATTTTTAAAATTTATAACTTTATTTTTAAAATAGTATTTATAATTATTTTCTAGGAAAAGTAAATATTACTTTTAGATTTAATATAAATTTTTAAAAACTATATTGAAAAGAGAATAATTAAGAAAATAACTAATATATTAACTTTTTAAATAAATAATTTAAAATATATTATTTAGAAAATTAAAGTTTAAATTAGATCTAAAATTTAAAAGCTTTTAGTAATTTAATTTCTAATAACTTAATTTCTAGTAATTTAACTTTTAATAACTTTAATACTTTTAATAATCTTTTTATAAAAAGTAATTAAAATTATTTAAAATCTAATTTAAACTTCTTTTACTAATATTACTATTAATATAAATATTATTAATAAATAGAAAATTATAAAATCTAAAGTTAAATTTAAATAAGTTAAAGTTAAATTAATTAATTAATAAATTTTAATCTATAATATTCTAACTCTTTTCTTTAATTTTTTAATTTGAAATATTATTAATAAAGTTTTTAAAACTAAAAGTATTAAAGATTTAATAATTTTAATTATTATTAGTATTATTAATAAAAAGAATTTAATATTAATAATTATTTTCTTTTATATAATTGATTTTTTAATTAAGAAATTTAATATTTAAAAAAACTTTTTTAATTTTAAAAATATTTAAAAAAATAAATCTTAGTTTAAAGTAAAATTATATAAAATCTTTATAATTAACTTTAATATCTTTAAAAATATAGAATTAGTATTAAATAAATAAAAAACTTTTAATAACTTTTTAAATTTTAAATTAATTAAAACTTTTTATTAACTTTTATTAAAAGTTAATTAAATAGTTAAAAAAGTTAATTTAATAATAATCTTTTTTAAAACTATTAAGAAAGTTGAAAAGTATATTAGAAATTAAGTATATATTATTAAAATCTTAATTAAAATTAAAAAGTTATTAAATATAATTAAATTAATATAATATATTAAATATTAAGAATTTAGATATATAACTTAATTTTATAAATACTAAATTAAATATAAATTATATATAAAACTATATATAACTTTATAATATATTTATAATATTTATAATATTTATAAGAAAGTTTATTTATATTTAACTTTAAAATATATTAATTACTTTTAACTTTATATTAGTAATAATAAATTTCATAAAGTATATAAAATAATAAATAGAATTATTATTAGTTTATAAATAGTTAAAATATCTAAATATTATAAATAAATTTTAATAAAAATTTATCGAAAATTAAATTAACTTTTAAATTAACTATAAATTAAAAATTAATTTATTAATTATCTAAAAACTATAAATTATAATTAAAGATTTAAATTAATTAAATAGTTAATTTATAATTTATATTAATTTTAATTAACTATTAGTATTAAATTAAAATTTTAAATTACAAACTTTTATTTATATTTTAAAAATTCTTACTATTAATATAATATTAATACTTAATAATATAAATTTAGATTTATTAATAATATAATTAAATAAAAGAATTAATATATTTAAAATAGTTAATATTTATAATAAAATTAACTAAATTAAAAGTAAATTAAATAAAATAGTTAAAAAAAGTTTATTTTTAAAAGCTATTTCGATTAATTTATTTATTTTAAAAGATTTTAATATATATTATTTTTAATAGAATTTAAAGTTAATTAATATTTAAAAAGAAATTTATTTAATAATTCTAAAATTAAAACTTTTTTTAAAAAAGTTAACTTATTAATCTTAGATTTAATATTTATTATTTAAAAAGTAGTAAAATATATTAATAATTAAATTTAAACTAAAAGCTAAACTTTAATAAACTTTTAAATTTAAATTCTTTTAAAAATTAATATTAAAAGTTTAAAAATTAAACTAAAGTTAAAGTTAAAAAGTTTATTAATTAGTTTAGAATTAATATTTTTTAATAATTAAATATACTAAATAAAGTTATTAAAATACTTTTTTAAAGATTAAAAATTTAAAGTTAATATTTAAAATATTTAATTATATTAAAAGTTATCAAAGCTAAAATTTATTTTTAATTTCTAATTAATTAACTTTTAAAAAAAAGTAAAAATATTAAAATCTATTTTATTCTCTTAGTTTTTAATATTAATTAATTCTTTTTAAAATATTTATAAAGTTGATTTTTAACTAGAATTAATAATTAGTAAATTTGAAAAAGTTTATTTAATAAAAATTAAAAGAAAAACTTTTAAATTAAATAAAATTAATTAAAAAATTATTAATAAAGTTTATTTAACTATTTCTAGTTTATTTTATAAAGTTTATAACTTATTTATTAATATTAATTACTATTTTACTTACTAATACTAAATAATTAATATAATATTTAAAAAAGTTAAAAAGTTAAACTATTTAATTTTAAAAGTATATAAAGTAATTTTACTATTGAATTATTTAAGTAAAGTTAATAAGAGAATATTAATTAAAAGATTAAATTCTTTAATTAATATTATTAATCTTCTTTATAACTTTTAAATTAGAAATAGATTTAAAAAGTTTATAATTAATATTAAACTTTTATTAGTAATTAAAATCGAAGAAAATTATATAACTAATTTTAAAATATTAGTTTTATTTCTTAATATTAAAAAAGCTTTTAATTATATATCTAAGAATCGATTATTAATTATTTTAAAAAAGTTTAAACTTCTAATTAGTTTAATAATTTAGATTAACTTCTTCTTGAAAGTTAGATAATTAAAATTAACTTTTAATAATTAAATTAAATTTTTTTATTCTATTAATACTAAGATTCTCTAAAGTAGTTTAATTAGTCTAATTTTATTCTTAATTTATATTCAAGATCTTTTTCTAATAATTAGTTACTTAATCTAATCTTATATAAATAATATTATATTAGTAGTTAACTTTATTAGTTTTAAAAAGAATTATTAAATATTAAAAAGAGAAATTAATAAATTATATTCCTTTAAAATAATTAATAATATTAATTTTAATCTTAAAAAAACTAAATTAATATACTTTTTTATAAAAGATTTAATAATTTATTTAATTAAATTATTAAATTAGTAAATAATATAGTCTTTTAAGTTAGTAAAATAATTTAATATTTAATTTAATAGTACTTTTAAATTTAAAAGTTATATTATTATTTAAGTTAGTTAAACTAAATTAATATTTCTTTAAATTAATTAACTAATTAATATTTAGATTAATTTATTCTCTTTTATAATATACTAATTATATATTATTTATATTATTTTTTTTATTATTTTTAATATCTTATATAAGTTTGAAACTATAGTAAAATAGTTAATAATTATACTACTAGTAGTTAAATATATATAAAGACTATATATATATAATATTATATATAATAAAAGGATATTAAAAGTTAAACTCTAGTAAAAAAAATAATAGTAAAAAAGTAAATTCTAACTTTTAATATTAAGAAAAGTATTAAACTAAATAAACTTTAATATATAATATTAAGTTGGTATTAAAATAATATTAAACTTAATATTAATAATTTAATAAATTCTAAATTAAGTTTTAAATTAATAAATTAATCGAGTTTAAGATTAGCTAATTAAATTAAATAATATTTTTAGATATAAATACTAATATTTTTAATAAATTCTAAGCTAGTATCGATTTTAAACTTAATATCTAATAATAATAAGAGGTTAAAGTAATATATATTAAATTTATCTTTTAGCTTTAAATAAGCTTTAGTAAGTAATTAATAATTAATAAAGAGATATTTAATTATCTTCTTTTTATTATATTTATATTTATTATTATTAGTAAAATTTAATTAATATATATAAACTTTAATATAATTATAGTTTAACTTTAATTAGTAAAAAGTATTAATTATAGTTTGTTTAATTTTAGAAAAGATAAAGATTTTATTTTAAAAAGTTAATTTATAAATTAAAGTATAATTAGTTTTAAAATTTTTATTTTATTTAATCTTTATAGTTTATATTAAAGTTAATTTCTATTTCTAAATCTTAATATACTTAATATTAATATTAAAATAAGCGAAGTTTATTAATTAAAAATCTAGTTTGAATTAATTACTTCTTTTATTAATTTATTTACTATTTTATTACCTTCTATATTATAATATTTTAAAACCTAAACTAGTTTAATACTAATACTTTTTCTAACTATTTAACTATTAATATTATATACTTTTATTAATTATTTTTACTTTAGATTATTATTAAATAAGTTTAACTTATATAATTTAACTTAGTTATTATTATAAATTATATATTCTTATTTTTTTTAAATTAATTAATTAGTTAATTTGATTATCTAAATAACCTCTTTTAATTTACTATTATATATTAGTTAATTTAGACTAATATTCTATTTATATATTTAAATTAACTTTTAGTTTAAATCTAAAAAAGTTAATTTAACTTCTATTCTAGTTTTAAATTATAATTAAAATTTATCTATATAAAAGAAAAGCTAGTTTAATACTAATATAAATACTAACTTTTAATAATTTTTAATTTTATTCTCTTTTGAAAATTAACTAATTCGAATTAAAAAAAGGTTTAAAAGTATTTAAAAAAGGAATTTAAATAGATAAATCTTTTTAAGTTTATTTAAGTTAACTAATAAATATATTAATTGTTTAATTTAATTTATTTATATTAACTTTAATACTAACTTTAGTTTTAACTTCGATTTTAACTTTTATTTAATTATTAGAAAGTATAAAAAGTTAGAACTAGAAATAAACTTTTAATAACTTTATAACTTTTAATAACTTTATAACTTCTAATAATCTAGTTTTTAATAATTTAGTAAATTTTAATAACTTAGTAACTTCTAATAATTTAATAACTTTTAATAACTTAATAACTTTTAATAATTTAATAACTTTTAATAACTTTTCTAAAGTAATTTATAAATTAAATAGTCTTTTGAAAGTTTAAAAGATTAAAAAGTATATTAATAAGTAATATTAATAAGATAAATATTAAAAAGTATTAATATAACTTTAGTATTTATAACTAGAATAAAATTAGTTTTAAAAATATTTAGTATTTTCTAGAGAATTAAATTTTAAAATAATCGAAGTTAAATTTTAAAACTAGTTTATTCTTTATACTAAATTAAGAAGTTATAATTTAAAATACTAATAATATAAATAATATATAGTTAGTATATTATAAAAAAGAATAAATCAGTTTAGATATTAATTAGATAATTAACTCGAAGAAATATTAATTTAATTTAACTAATCTAGATAATAATATAACTTTTAAATTTAAGAGTATTATCGAATTAAATTCTAAGTTATTATATTAATTTAGAAAAGTATATTACTTACTAATTTAATAATTTAATTAAATAAACTATTAAATTTCTTATAAAGAAGTATATTAACTTAGTTTTCTTAAAGTTAAAATTAATATTATTTATTATTTTAAAGGAATATAATTTATTAACTTCTCTTTCTAATATTTAGTAATTCTTTTTAAAACTAGTAAAATTAACTATTAGTATAATATTATTTATATAAAACTAAACTAAATAACTAATTATTAAAAAAAGATCTCGAATATAAATCAAGAATAAAATTAGATTAATTAGACTATTTTAGAAAATCTTAGTATTAATAAAATAAAAAAGTTTAATTTAATTATCAAAGATTAATTTTAATTATTTAGCTTTTAAAAAGAAGTTAACTTAAATTATTAAACTAATTAGAAGTTTAAACTCTTTTAAAATAATTAGTAATTAATTTTTAAATATATAATTAAAAGCTTTTTTAATATTAAGAAATAAAATTAATATTTTAAAATTAGTTATATAATTTTCTTCGATTTTAATTACTAATAAAAACTTAATATTAATTATAAACTTTTTAAATCTACTTCTAATTTAAAAGTTATAAAGAAAGTTAATAGTTTTAATTAAATAATTTAGTTTTTTAACTAATATCCTTTTATTAACTTTTCTAAAGTAGTTAAATAGTAAGATTACTTTATAAATTTTCAAAATCAAATAGTTTAGCTTTTTAACTTTTTTAAGAATTATATTAATTACTTAGTATTAGTAAATAGAATAATAGTTAATATTAATAAATAGATTATAAACTTTATAAAATAAGTTAAAAATAGTTAAAAAAATATATACTATTATTTAAACTAATCTAATCTTTCGATATTCCTACTAATTATAGCTTAGTAGATTAAATAAAGTAATTAACTTTGTTTTATAATTTAATATTATTAAGATATCGTTGTTATCACTGATTTTCGAAGATTTTTACTTTATATTATAAATTTTTTATCGAAAATATTTAAAAAATATAAAAACATTGAAAAATTATTAAATATAATAAAAATATATTAAAAAGAGGTATTATATATATATAACCTTTATATATATTTAACTATTAGTAATATAATTATTAACTATCTTATTATAATCTTAGACTTATATAAGATATTAAAATAAATAAATAAAAAATATTAAAAAGAGGTTAGTAATTAGTTAAATAAGCTTTTATAAATCGAACTAGTTTATTTATATTTTAATATAACTTTCTTTTCCTAAGATATTATTATTATTACTACTTTTAATACTTCTAGATATTTAATATTAAGATAATATTAAGTTTAAATTATAAGATTATAATAATATTAAAGAATTATTAAAATTTAGAAATTATTATTTTAAGTCTTTATAAACTTAAAATACTTTTCTTAATATAAATATACTTCTTTAAAAATAAAATATTAATATTATTATAAAAGGATTTTTAACTTTTATTAGAAAGTTTAATAATTAAAATATTATTTAAACTAGCTTTTTTTTAACTTTTTTAATAACTATAATTATTAAGTCTAATCTACTTATTAATATTATTATTATAAATATTACTATTTTATTATTATTATTTATTACTTACTACTTTAATTTAAATATCGATTTATCTAGCTTTTCTAATAATTTAAATTTAAACTCTTTTAATAGATTTACTTCTAATATAATTACTACTAAATTTAGTAAAATTCCTTTCTATCTTTCTAAATAAACTAACTTCTTTTTACTAGAACTTCGAAATAATAAAAATCTGAAAACTACTTTTTTTATTATTTCTATTAATAATCTAACTATTTAACTTATTCTTAATATTTTAGACTTTTTAATTAAAGTAGCTTTAATAATAATTTCCTAGGAAAAGTAGATTTAAATCTTAAATTTAATCAAGATTTTTAAAGATTATATTATAAATAGAAAAGTTAAAAAAGTTATTAACTAATTAGCTTTTTAGATTAATAATCTTAAATTCACTATTTAGAAAATTAAAATCTATATTAAGAATAAAGTTTAAATTAAAACTATAATCTAACTTCTAATAATTTAACTCTTAATAACTTTACTTTTAATAACTTTACTAGTTAAAAGTACTAAAATTATTATTCTAGTTAAAACTTCTTTTACTAGTATTACTATTAGTTTAAAAGTTAATAATAATAAATAAAAGATTATCGAATTGAAAACTAAGTTTAAATAGATTAAATCTAAACTTTTAAATCGATTAATTTTAATCTAAAATATTTTTTTTCTTTTCTTAACTCTTTCTATTTATAATTTAATTAATAAAGTTTTTAAAACTAAAAAGATTAAAAATTTTATAATCTTAACTATTACTAGTATAACTAATAAAAAGAACTTTATTTTAATAATTACTACTTTTTATATAACTGATTTTCTAATTAAGAAACTTGATATTTAGAAAAATCTTATTAATTTTAAAACTATTTAAAAGAATAAACTTTAGTTTAAAGTTATATTATATAAAATATTTACTTTGAAATTCAATATATTTAATAAAATAAAATTAATTCTTAATAAACTAAAAACTTTTAATTTATTTCTTAAACTTTTTTTAATTAGTATATTTTATTAACTCTTTTCTAAAGCTAATTAGTTGATTAAATAAGTTAAATTAGTTATAATCTTTTTTAAAACTAATAAAGAAATAAATAAGTATATAAAGAATTAAGTCTATATTACTTGAATATTAATTAAAGTTAAGAAGTTATTAATTATAACTAAGTCGATTTAATATATTAAATACTAAAGTTTTAGATATATAATTTAGTTTTATAAATATTAAGCTAAATATAAATTATATTTATAACTTTATATAACTTTTTAATATTTCTATAACTTATATAATATCTAAAGTTATTTATTTTTATTTTATTATTTTAACATCCTTTTTAAGTTTAAGATTATAGTAAAATAGCTAATAGCTAAGTATATTAAAGCTAAGTATATACAATTTCAAATATTTTTAATAATATTAAAAATTAAATTTTAGAAAAGAAAAAATAAAATTCTTTATTAAATAAGAGAATTAGCTAAGTAAAGTAAGTTTAAATATAAGATTTATTTCTAATATATAGTTTAGTATAGTATTACTATATTATTAAACTAAAAACTATTTTAATCGATTTAATTAGTATCCAAGGTAAAGTTTATATATATTTAGCTTTAAAGTATATTAACTATTTAGAGAATTATATTAGTAACTTAAAGTTATATAAAGTATATAAAGTAATAAAAAAAACTTTAATATTTAAACTTGAAAATATTATTTAACTTAGTTAACTAATTTTTAAATTAGACTTTTAATTTAAACTTTTATTTAGTATTTAGAAAGTATAATATTAAGTCTTAATATTAATTTAATATTTAATATTAAGACTGAAATACTTTAATATTAGTTTAATATCTAATATTAAACTTAATATTAATTTATTTAAATTTATTTAATTTAATATTTTCTTTAATATTTTTAAGTTTTCTTATTATTTCCTTTACTAAAGCTAGACTTTTAATATAATTTTACTTTTTTTTTAATTTTTTTTTATTTTTTTTAATATCTTATATAAGTTTGAGATTATAGTAAAATAGTTAGTAGTTATACTACTAGCAGCTAAATATATATAAAAGCTATATATATATATAATATTATATATAGTAAAAAGATATTAAAAATTAAACTTTAATAAAAGAAATAATAATAAAAAAAGTAAATTCTAATTCTTAATATTAAGAAAAGTATTAAATTAAAAAAACTTTAATATATAATATTAAGTTGATATTAAAATAATATTAAATTTAATATTAACAATTTAATAAATTCTAATTTAAGTTCTAAATTAATAAATTAATTAAGTTTAAAGTTAATTAATTAAATTAAGTAGTATTTCTAAATATAAATATTAGTATCTTTAATAAATTCTAGATTAATATCAATTTTAAACTTAGTATCTAATAGTAGTAAAAAGTTAAAATAATATATATTAAACTTGTTTTTTAATTTAAAACAAGTTTTAATAAGTAGATAATAATTAATAAGAAGATATTTAAAAGTCTCCTTTTTATTATATTTATATTTATTATTACTAGTAAAGTTTAAACAATATATATAAACTTTTATATAGTTATAACCTAGTTTTAATTAATAAAAAATATTAATTATAACTTGTTTAATTTTAAAAGAGATTAAGATTCTACTTTAAAAAGCTAATTTGTAAATTAAAATATAATTAATTTCAAGATCTTTATTTTATTTAACTTTTATAATTTATATTAAAGCTAATTCCTATTTCTAAATCTTAATATACTTAATACTAATATCGAGATAAACGAAGTTTATTAATTAAACTTTACTTTATTAATATTATATATATTTAACTTTTAAATATATATTTAATTATTAGTAAATTAATTTATTTTATTATTTTAATATCCTTTTTATATCTAAGACTATAATAAGATAGTTAATAGCTAATCTACTAACAGTTAAATATATAAAGCTAAATATAAAATTTCTTTAAAATAAAGTAATATTAAGAATTAAACTTTAATAAAGAAAAAATAAAGTTCTTTATTAAATAAGAAAACTAGCTAAGTAGAGGAAGTTTAAAATATAAGATTTTTTATTAATATATAGTCTAATATAGTATTATTATATTATTAAACCGAGGATTATTTTAATTAGTTTAATTTACTAATAGATTAATTATTAGTTAATTTACTATAGTTTTAGATTTATATAGATTATTAAAATAAAAAATAAAAAATAAAAAAATAAAAAAAATAAAGTTAAGAATAATTATATAAACTTTATTAATAATTTTCTAATTAATTCTATTTAGTTTAAAAGTTTTTCTTTTAATTTTTATCAAATAAGTTTTTTTAAGTTTATTAATTATTAACTTTAATTAAAAATTAACTTTATAAATATTTTAAAAAAGATTAATTAATATTAAAAATTAAAAGAATAAAATAAACTTTAATATCTTTATTTTTTCTTTGAAAGTTAATTAGTTAGAAATCGAAGATAAATTCTAACTTTAGTAGTTTTTAATATAATTAAATACTTTAAATATAATTTATATATATAATTCGATTGAAAAATCATTGAAAAAACTTGTATAATTATCTAAATCAATTCGATCTTTCGATATTCTTATCAATTATAACTCGATAAATTAAATAAAGTAATTAACTTTATTTTATAATCTAATATTATTAAGATATTATTATCGATATTGATTTTCGAAGATTTTTACTCTATATTACGAATTTTTTATTGAAAATACTTAAAAAATATAAAAATATCGAAAAATCATTAAATATAATAAAAATATATTAAAAGAAAGTTAATAACTAATTAAATAAGCTTTTATAAATCGAATTAGTTTATTTATACTTTAATATAACTTCCTTTTCTTAAGATACTATTATTATTATTACTTTTAGATATTTAATATTAAAGATAATATTAAATCTAAATCGTGGATTTAGAATATTATTAAAATAATATTAAAAAATTAGATATAATACTTTTATTCTTTATAGACTTAAGATACTTTTCTTAATATAAATATATCTTTTTAAAAGTAAGATATTAACTTCTTAATAAAAGGACTTTTAACTTTGATTAACTAGTTTAATAATTAAAATATTATTTAAATCTACTTTTATTTAACTACTTTTTTAGTAGTTATAACTATTAGATCTAATTCGCTTATTAATATTACTTTTATAAATATTACTACTTTATTATTACTACTTACTATCTATTATTTTAACTCTAATTTAAATATATTTAGCTTTTTAAATATACTAAGTTTAAACTCTTTTAATAAATTTATTTTAAATATAACTACTAATTTTAATATAATTCCTTTTTACTTTTCTAAATAAACTAACTCTTTTTTACTAGAATTTTAAAATAATAAAAATCTGAAAACTACTTTTCTTACTACTTTTATAAATAACTTTATAAACTAATTTATTATTAAAACTTATAACTTTATTTTTAAAATAGTATTTATAATAGTTTTCTAGAAAAAATAAATATTACTTTTAGATATAATATAAATCTTTAAAGATTATATTAAAAAGAGTATAATTAGGAAAATTATTAATATACTAACTTTCTAAGTAAATAATCTAGAATATATTATTTAAAAGATTAAAGTCTAAACTAAGTTTAAAATTTAGAAGCTTTTAATTTAACTTCTAATAATCTAACTTTTAATAACTTAACTTCTAATAACTCTTTTATAAAAAATAATGAAAATTATTTAAAATCTAATCTAAGTCTTTTAGTTAAACTGATTAAAATAATCTTCAGTTTGATAGTATAATAATACTATATTAAACTATATATTAGAAATAAATCTTATATTTGGATTTACTTTATTTAGTTAATTCTTTTATTTAATAAAGAACTTTATTTTTTCTTTACTAGAGTTTAATCTTTAATATTATTAAAAATATTCGAAATTGTATATACTTAGCTTTAATATACTTAGCTGCTAGCGAGTTAACTATTAATTATCCTACTATAGTCTTAGACTTAAAAAGGATATTAAAATAATAAAAAAAAAAAAAAATCTAAATCTCTTTTACTAGTATTATTACTAGTATAAGTATTATTAATAAATAGAAAATTATAAAATTCAAAGTTAAATCTAAATAAATTAAAGTTAAAATAATTAATTAATTAATTCTAATCTATAATACTTTAATTCTTTTTTTACTTTTTTAATTTAAAATACTATTAATAAGGTTTTTAAAACTAAGAGTATTAAAAGTCTAATAGTTTTAATTATTACTAATATTATTAATAAGAAGAACTTAATATTAATAACTATTTCTCTTTATATAATCGATTTCTTAATTAAAAAGCTTAATATTTAGAAAAATCTTTTTAATTTTAAAAATATCTAAAAGAATAAACTTTAATTTAAAATAGTATTATATAAAATCTTTATAACTAACTTTAATACTTTTAAAAGTATAAAACTAGTTTTAAATAAAATAAAGATTTTTAATAGTTTTTTAAATTTTAAACTAATTAAAACTCTTTATTAACTTTTATTAGAAGTTAACTAAATAGTTAAAAGAGTTAATTTAATAGTAATCTCTTTTAAAACTATTAAGAAAGTTGAAAAGAATATTAAAAACTAAGTATATATTATTAGAATCTTAGTTAAAATTAAAAAGTTATTAAATATAGTTAAATTAATATAATATATTAAATATTAAAGATTTAAATATATAATTTAATTTTATAAATACTAAGTTAAATATAGATTATATACAAAGTTATATATAACTTTATAATATACTTATAATATCTATAATATTTATAAGAAAGTTTATTTATATTTAGCTTTAAAATATACTAATTATATTTAATCTTATACTAGTAATAGTAAATTATATAAAATATATAAAGTGATAAAAAGAATTACTATTAGCTTATAAATAACTAGGATATTTAAATATTATAAATAAATCTTAATAAAAGTTTATTAAAAACTAAATTAACTTTTAAATTAGCTATTAAGTTAAAAATTAATTTATTAATTATCTAAAAGCTATAGATTATAATTAAAAATTTAAACTAGCTAAATAGTTAATTTATAATTTATATTAACTTTAATTAACTATTAATATTATATTAAAACTTTAAATTATAAACTTTTATTTATATTTTAAAAGTTCTTATTATTAATATAATATTAGTATTTAATAATATAGATTTAAACTTATTAGTAATATAACTAGGTGAAAAGATTAATATACTCGAAATAATTAATATTTATAATAAAACTAGTTAAATTAAAAGCAAATTAAATAAAATAGTTAAAAGAAGTTTATTTTTTAAAATTATATTAACTAATTTATTTATTTTAAAAGATTTTAATATATACTACTTTTAGTAAAATTTAAAGTTAATTAATATTTAAAAGAGAATTTAATTAGTTAATTAGATTAAAAAGAATAATCTTAATTTATTTAATAATCTTGAAACTAAAACCTTCTTTAGAAGAGTTAGTTTATTAGTTTTAGATTTAATATTTATTACTTAAAAAGTAATAAGATATATTAATAACTAATAAATATTAAATAATTTAAGATTAAATTATTTACTAATCTTTTTTATAATTAAAAATCTAAAAGTAAATCAAAACTATTCTAACTCTTTTTAAATTTTCAATATTAAGAAAACTAATTAAAATCTTTTTAAAATTAATCTTATTAATTTAGTTAAAAAAAGTTTAATTCTAAATTAAAAACCTTTAAAATTTACTAAGACTAATTTAAACTTTGAAATATTGAATATTAAGTTTTTAAAAACTATTAATATAAAACTAATATAGATAATTAAATTAATATCAAATATAGCGATTTTGAAAATAAAGTTTAAATTAAAAGTTAAGTTTTAATAAATTTTTAAATTTAAATCTCTTTGAAAATTAATATTAAAAGCTTAAAAACTAAATAATTAAAATTAAAATTAAGAAGTTTATTAACTAGTTTAGAATTAATATTTCTTAGCTATTAAATATATTAAAAAAAGTTATTAGAATATTTTTTTAAAGATTAAAAACTTAAAGTTAATTTTTAAAATATTTAGCTATATTAAAAACTATTAAAATTAGAATTTATTTTCGATTTCTAATTAATTAATCTTTAAAGAAAAAGTAAAGATATTAAAATCTATTTTATTCTTCTAACTTTTAATATCAATTAGTCCTATTTAGAATATTTATAAAGTCGACTTTTAATTAGAACTAATAATTAGTAAATTTAAAAAAACTTATTTAATAAAAATTAAAGAAAAAACTTTTAGATTAAATAGAATTAACTAGGAAATTATTAATAAAGCTTATATAACTATTTCTAGTTTATTTTATAAGATTTATAACTTACTTATTAATATTAATTACTATTTTACTTACTAGTATTAAATAACTAGTATAATATTTAAAAAAGTTAAAAAGCTAGATTATTTAATTTTAAAAGTTTATAAAATAATCTTATTATTTAATTATTTAGGAAAAGTTAATAAAAAGATATTAATTAAAAGATTAAGTTATTTAATTAAGATTACTAACCTTTTTTATAACTTTTAAATTGAAAGTAGATTTAAAAAGTTTATAATCAATATTAAGTTTTTATTAATAAATAAAATCGAAGAAAATTATATAGTTAAATTTAAAATATTAGTTTTATTTCTTAATATTAAAAGAACTTTTAATTATATATCTAAAAATCAATTATTAATTATTTTAAAAAAGTTTAAACTTCTAATTAATTTAATAATTTAAATTAATTTCTTTTTAAAAGCTAAATAACTAAAACTAATTTTTAATAATTAAATTAAACTTTTTTATTTTATTAATATTAAGATTCTTTAAAATAATCTAATTAGTTTAATTTTATTTTTAATTTATATTTAAAATCTCTTTTTAATAATTAACTATTTAATCTAATTTTATATAGATAATATTATATTAGTAGTTAGTTTTATTAGTTTTGAAAAAAATTATTAAATATTAGAAAAAGAAATTAATAAGTTATATTCTTTTAGAATAGTAAATAATATTGATTTTAATTTTAAGAAAATCAAATTAATATATTTCTTTATAAATAACTTAGTAGTTTATTTAATTAAATTACTAAATTAATAAATAATATACTTTTTTAAGTTAATAAAATAGTTTAAAATTTAATTTAATAATACTTTTAAATTTAAAAATTATATTATTATTTAAGTTAGTTAAATTAAATTATTATTTCTTTAAGTTAATTAACTAATTAATATTTAGATTAACTTATTTCTTTATATAATATATTAGTTATATATCGCTTATATTACTAGTATCTTAGATTATAACTTTTTGATTTAATATAAAAGATAAATTAACTTTAAAATTTAACTTTAATTACTTTAAAATTTAACTTTTTAGAAAATACTAAGTATTTTTAAAACTAATTTTATTTTAGTTATAAATATTAAAACTATATTAATACTCTTTAATATTTATTTTATTAATATTATTTATTAATATACTTTTTAGTCTTTTAAACTTTTAAAAGACTATTTAATTTATAAACTACTTTAAAAAAATTATTAGAAATTAAGTTATTAAAAGCTATTAGATTATTAGAAGTTATTAGATTATTAAAAACTATAAAGTTATTAAAAGTTATAAAGTTATTAAAAGTTATAAAGTTATTAGAAATTTACTTCTAATTTCTTTTACTTTCTAAAAATTAAATAGAAGCTAGAATCGAAGTTAGAATCGAAGCTAGTATTAAAGTTAATTTAAATAGACTTAAAAAGATTTATCTATTTAAATTCTCTTTTTAAATACTTTTAAACTTCTTTTCAATTCGAATTAATTAATTTTCAAAAGAAAATAAAACTAAAGATTATTAAAAATTAGTATTTATATTAGTATTAAATTAACTTTTCTTTTATATAAATAAGTCTTAATTATAAATTAGAATTAGAATAGAAGTTAAACTAACTCTTTTAAATTTAAACTAAAAGTTAATCTAAATATATAAGTAGAATATTAACTTAAATTAACTAATATATAATAATAAGTTAAATAGAGTTATTTAAATAATTAAATTAGTTAACTAGTTAGTTTAAAAAAGATAAGAATATATTATTTATAATAATAACTAAATTAAATTATATAAATTAAACTTATTAAATAATAATCTAGAATAAAAATAATTAATAAAAGTATATAATATTAATAACTAAATAATTAATAAAAATATTAGTATTAAGCTAATCTAGATTCTAGAATATTATAATATAAAAAGTAATAAAATAGTAGATAAATTAATAAAAGAGATAATTAGTTTGAAATTAGATTTTTAATTAATTAACTTTATTTATCTTAATATTAGTATTAAGTATATTAAGATCTAGAAATAAGAATTAGTTTTAGTATAAATTATAAAGTTTAGATAAAATAAAGATTTTAGAACTAATTATACTTTAATTTATAAATTAGCTTTTTAAAATAGAATTTTAATCTTTTTTAAAACTAAGTAAATTATAACTAATACTTTTTATTAGCTAAAGTTAGAGTATAATTATATTAAAGTTTATATATATTAATTAAACTTTACTAGTAATAATAAATATAAGTATAATAAAAAGGAGATAATTAAATATCTCTTTATTAACTATTATCTACTTATTAAAGTTTATCTAAAGTTAAAAGATAAACTTAATATATATTATTTTAATCTTCTATTATTATTAGATACTAAGTCTAAAATTAATACTAATTTAGAATTTATTAAAGATATTAATATTTATATCTAGAAATATTATTTAACTTAATCAACTAACTTTGAAGTCGACTAACCTTTTAACTCGACTTTAAATTAAAACTTATTAAATTATCGATATTAAACTTAGTATTATTTTAATATTAGTTTAATATTATATATTAAAGCTTATTAGACTTAATACTTTCTTTAAATATTAAAAGTTAGATTCTACTTTTCTTATTATTTCCTTTACTAAAGCTAGACTTTTAATATCCTTTTATTATATATAATATTATATATATATAGCCTTTATATATACTTAGTTACTAGTAGTATAATTACTAACTATTCTATTATAGTTTTAAACTTATATAAAATATTAAAATAAAAAAAAAATACTTTAAATATTGACTTTAAGTTTTTAGTTTTTAAAAAAGTATTTTAATAACTTCTTTAAATATATTTAATAACTAAAAAATATTAATTCTAAACTAATTAATAAGTTTTTTAATTTTAATTTAGTTTTTAAACTTTTAGTATTAATTTTCAAAAAGATTTAAACTTAGAAGTTTATTAAGATTTAGTTTTTAATTTAAATTTGATTTTCGAAATTATAATATTTAATACTAATTTAATTATCTATATTAGTTTTTTTATTTATTTATTTTAATATCTTGTATAAATCTAAGATTATAGTAAAATAGTTAGTAGTTATACTACTAATAGCTAAATATATATAAAGGCTATATATATATAATATTATATATAGTAAAAGGATATTAAAAGTTAAATTTTAGTAAAAGAAATAATAATAAAAAAAGTAAATTCTAACTCTTAATATTAAAAAAAATACTAAGTTAAAAAAGCTTTAATATATAATATTAAACTGATATTAAAGTGATATTAAGTTTAATATTAATAATTTAATAAATTCTAATTTAAATTCTAAATTAATAAATTAATTAAATTCGAGATTAACTAATTAAGTTAAATAGTATTTCTAAATATAAATACTAATATCTTTAATAAATTCTAAGTTAATATCGATTCTAAACTTAGTATTTAATAATAATAAGAAGTTAAAGTAATATATATTAAACTTGTTTTTTAACTTAAAGTAAATTTTAGTAAGTAGATAATAATTAATAAGAAGATATTTAAAAATCTCCTTTTTATTATATTTATACTTATTATTATTAATAAAATTTAAATAGTATATATAAACTTTTATATAGTTATAATCTAGTTTTAATTAATAAAAAGTATTAGTTGTAATTTACTTAGTTTTAAAGGAAATTAAGATTCTACTTTGAAAAGCTAATTTATAAATTAAAATATAATTAGTTTTAAAAATCAAATTAATTAAAATAGTCTTTAGTTTAATAATATAGTTTTTTTTTTTTTAATATCTTATATAAATCTAAGATTATAGTAAAATAATTAATAGTTATACTACTAGTAACTAAGTATATATAAAAGCTATATATATATAATATTATATATAGTAAAAGGATATTAAAAGTTAAATTTTAGTAAAAGAAATAATAATAAAAAAGGTAAATTCTAACTCTTAATATTAAGAAAAGTACTAAGTTAAGAAGGTTTTAATATATAGTATTAAGTTGATATTAAAATAATATTAAGTTTAATATTAATAATTTGATAAATTCTAATTTAAATCCTAAATTAATAAATTAATCGAGTTTAAGATTAATTAACTAGATTAAATAGTATTTCCAAATATAAATACTAATATCTTTAATAAATTCTAAATTAATATTAATTCTAGATTTAATATCTAAAAGTAGTAGAAAGTTAAAATAATATATATTAAGTTTATTCTTTAACTTTAAATAGACTTTAGTAAGTAATTAGTAATTAATAAAGAAGTATTTAGTTATTTTCTTTTTATTATATTTATATTTATTATTATTAGTAAAACCTAATTAGTATATATAAGTTTTAATATAGTTATAATTTAATTTTAGCTAGTAAAATATATTAATTGTAATTTACTTAGTTTTAAAAAAGATTAAGATTCTATTTTAAAAAATTAATTTATAGATTAAAATATAATTAATTCTAGAATCTTTATTTTATTTTAACTTTATAGTTTATATTAAAGCTAATTCCTATTTCTAAATTTTAATATACTTAATATTAATATTAAGATAAATAAAGTTAATTAATTGAAAGTTTAGTTTTAAATTAGTTATCTTCTTAATTAGTTTATTTACTATTTTATTACCTTCTATATTATAATACTTTAGAACTTAAGTTAGTTTAATACTAGTATTTTTATTAATTATTTAGCTATTAATATTATATATTTTTATTATTTATTCTTATTCTAGATTATTATTAAATAAGTTTAGCTTATATAATCTAACTTAGTTATTATTATAGATTATATATTCTTATTCTTTTTAAACTAACTAATTAGTTAATTCGATTATCTAAATAACTTTTTTTAATTTATTATTATATACTAGTTAATTTAAACTAATATTCTATTTATATATTTAGATTAACTTTTAGTTTAAATCTAAAAAAGTTAGTTTAACTTTTATTCTAATTTTTATTTATAATTAGAATTTATTTATATAAAAAAAGAAGTAATTTAATATTAATATAGATATTAACTTCTAATAATCTTTAATTTTATTCTCCTTTGAAAATTAACTAATTCGAATTGAAAATAAACTTAGAAGTATTTAAAAAGAGAATTTAAATAGATAAATCTTTTTAAATTTATTTAAGTTAACTAATAAATATATTAATTATTTAATCTAGTTTATTTATATTAACTTTAATATTAACTTCGATCTTAACTTTAATTTTAATTTCTATTTAGTTTTTAGAAAGTATAAAAAGTTAAAATTAGAAATAAACTTTTAATAACTTTATAACTTCTAGTAACTTTGTAACTTCTAGTAACTTTATAACTTTTAATAACTTAATAGCTTTTAATAACTTAGCTTTTAATAACTTTTCTAAAATAATTTATAAATTAGATAGTTTTTTAAAAGTTTAAAAGACTAGAAAGTATATTAATAAGTAGTATTAATAAGATAGATATTAAAAGGTATTAATATAGTTTTAATATTTATAATTAAAATAAAACTAGTTTTAAAAATATTTAGTATTTTCTAGAAAGCTAAATTTTAAAATAATCAAAATTAAATTTTGAAATTAGATTATTTTTTATATTAAATTAAGGAGTTATAATCTAAGATACTAATAATATAAATAATATATAGTTAATATATTATATAAGAGAATAAGCTAATCTAAATATTAGCTAATTGATTAACTCGAAGAAATATTAATTTAGTTTAATTAATCTAGATAATAATATAACTTTTAAATTTAAAAGTATTATTAAACTAAATTCTAAGTTATCTTACTAGTTTAGAAAAGTATATTACTTACTAATTCAGTAATTTAATTAAATAAACTATTAAGTCTTTTATAAAAAAGTATATTAACTTAGTTTTCTTAAAATTAAAATTAATACTATTTATTATTCTAAAGGAATATAATTTATTAACTTCTCTTTCTAATATTTAATAATTCTTTTTAAAACTAATAAAGCTAATTACTAATATAATATTATTTATATAAAACTAGATTAAATAGCTAATTATTAGAAAAAGATCTTAAATATAAATTAAAAATAAAATTAAACTAATTAAACTATTTTAAAGAATCTTAATATTAATAAAATAAAAAAGTTTAATTTAATTATTAAAAGTTAATTTTAATTATTTAACTTTTAAAAAGAAGTTAATCTAAATTATTAAATTAATTAGAAGTTTAAACTCTTTTAAAATAATTAATAATCGATTCTTAGATATATAATTAAAAGCTCTTTTAATATTAAGAAATAAAACTAATATTTTAAACTTAGTTATATAATTCTCTTCGATTTTATTTATTAATAAAAACTTAATATTAATTATAAACTTTTTAAATTTACTTTTAATTTAAAAGTTATAAAAGAAGTTAATAGTTTTAACTAAATAATTTAATTTCTTAGCTAATATCCTTTTATTAACTTTTCTAAAATAATTAAATAGCAAGATTATTCTATAAGCTTTTAAAATTAAATAGTTTAGCTTTTTAGCTTTTTTAAATATTATATTAATTACTTAGTACTAGTAAATAAAGTAATAATTAATATTAATAAATAGATTATAAACTTTATAAAATAGATTAAGAATAACTATATAAGTTTTATTAATAATTTCTTAATTAATTTTATTTAATTTAAAAGTTTTTCTTTTAATTTTTATTAAATAAACTCTTTTAAACTTACTAATTATTAGTTTTAATTAAAGATCGACTTTATAAATATTTTAGAAAGAATTAATTAATATTAAAAGTTAGAAGAATAAAATAGATTTTAATACTTTTACTTTTTTTTCGAAAGTTAATTAATTAGAAATTAAGAATAAATTTTAATTTTAATAACTTTTAGTATAATTAAATATTTTAAATATTAATTTTAAATTTTTAATTTCTAAAAAAATATTCTAATAACTTCTTTTAGTATATTTAATAGTTAAGAAATATTAATTTCGAACTAGTTAATAAGCTTTTTAACTTTAATTTTAATTATTTAGTCTTTAAACTTTTAATATTAATTTTCGAAGAGATTTAAGTTTAAAAGTCTACTAAAGTTTAGCTTTTAGTTTAAATTTTATTTTCAAAATCACTATATTCGATATTAGCTTAATTATTTATATTAATTTTATATTAATAACTTTTAAAAACTTAATATTTAATACTTTAAGATTTAAACTAATTCTAATAAACTTTAAGAGTTTTTAATTTAGAACTAAACTCTTTTTAACTAAATTAATAAAACTAGCTTTAAAGAGATTTTAATTAGCTTTTTTAATATTGAAAATTTAAAGAGAGTTAGAATAATTTGAATTTAATTTTAAATTCTTAATTATAAAAAAGATTAATAAATAATCTAATTTTAGATTATCTAATATTTACTAATTATTAATATATTTTATTACTCTTTAAGTAATAAATATTAAATCTAAAACTAATAAACTAACTTTTCTAAAGAAAGTTTTAACTTCGAGATTATTAAATAAATCAAGATTATTCTCTTTAATCTAATTAACTAATTAAATTTTCTTTTAAATATTAATTAACTTTAAATTCTATTTAGAAACTAAGTTAAAAGCTTTTAAACTTTAAATTTAATTTAAACTTCAATTTTCTAAATAATATATTCTAGGTTATTTACTTATAAAGTTAATATATTAGTAATTTTCTTAATTATACTCTTTTTAATATAATCTCTAAAAATCTATATTAAATCTAAAAGTAGTATTTACTTTTCTTAGAAGATAATTATAAATACTATTTTAAGAATAAAGTTATAAGTTTTAAAGATAAGTTAATTAATTAAATTATTTATAAAAGTAATAAGAAAAATAATTTTCGGATTTTTATTATTCTAAAGTTTTAGTAAAAAGAAGTTAGTTTATTTAGAAAAGTAGAAAGGAATTATATTAAAGCTAGTAATTATATTTAAAATAAGTTTATTAAAAGAGTTTAAACTTAATATATTTAAAAAATTAGATATATCTAAATTAAAGTTAAAGTAGTAAGTAATAAATAATAATAATAAGGTAATAATATTTATAGTAATAGTATTAATAAGTAAGTTAGATTTAATAGTTATAACTATTAAAGAAATAGTTAAATAGAAGTTAATTTAAATAATATCTTAATTATTAAACTAATTAGTTAAAATTGAAAGTCTTTTTATTAAGAAGCTAATATTTTACTTTTAAAGAAGTATATTTATATTAAGAAAAGTATTCTAAGTTTATAAAGAATAAAAGTATTATATTTAATTTCTTAATATTATTTTAATAATATTCTAAATCTATAATTTAAACTTAATATTATTTTTAATATTAGATATTTGAAAATACTAGAAGTAGTAATAATAATAATATCTTAGAAAAAAGAAGTTATATTAAAGTATAAATAAACTAATTTAATCTATTAAAACTTATTTAGCTAATTACTAATTTTCTTTTAATATACTTTTATTATATTTAATAATTTTTCAATATTTTTATATTTTTTAAATGTTTTCAATAAAAAATTTATAATATAAAGTAAAAATCTTCGAAAATTAATATTAATAATAATATCTTAATAATATTAGATTATAAAATAAAGTTGATTACTTTATTTAATCTACTAGATTATAATTAATAAGAATATCGAAAGATTAAATCGATTTAAATAACTATATAGGTTTTTTCAATAATTTTGTTTTAATTATAATATCTTTTATATTAATATTAACTAAATAATTAAAAGAGTTAGTTTAGTAATAATCTTTTTTAAAACTATTAAGAAAGTTGAAAAGTATATTAGAAACTAAGTTTTTTTTTTTTTTTTTATTTATTTTAATATCTTATATAAGTCTAAGACTATAATAGAATAGTTAGTAATTATACTACTAGCAGCTAAATATATATAAAGATTATATATATACAATATTATATATAATAAAGGGATATTAAAAGTCTAACTCTAATAAAAGAAATAATAGTAAGAAAAGTAGAATCTAACTCCTAATATTAAGAAAAAATATTAAACTAAGTAGATTCTAATATATAATATTAAATTGATATTAAGGTGATATTAAACTTAATATCGATAATTTGATAAGTTCTAATTTAAAAAGTTTATAAGTTAGTTAACTTTAAAGTTAATTGACTAAATTAAATAATATTTCTAAATATAAATACTAGTATTCTTAATAAATTCTAAGCTAATATCGATTTTAGATTTAGTATCTAGTAATAATAGAAAGTTAAAATAATATATATTAAACTTGTTTTTTAATTTTAAACAGACTTTAGTAAGTAAATAATAGTTAATAAAAAGATATTCAATTATCTCCTTTTTATTATATTTATATTTATTATTACTAGTAAAGCTTAATTAATATATATAAGCTTTAATATAGTTATATTCTAACTTTAGCTAATAAAAGATACTAATTATAATTCGCTTAGTTTTAAAAGAGATTAAGATTCTACTTTAAAAAACTAATTTATAGATTAAAGTATAATTAGTTTTAGAATCTTTATTTTATCTTAACTTTATAGTTTATATTAATATTAATTCTTATTTCTAAATCTTAATACTTTTAATACTAGTATTAAGATAAATAAAGTTTATTAATTAAAAGTTTAGTTTTAAACTAGTTACTTCTTTTACTAATTTATTTACTATTTCATTACCTTCTATATTATAATATCCTAAAATTTAAACTAGTTTAATACTAATACTTTTATTAACTATTTAACTATTAGTATTATATACTTTTATTAATTGTTTCTACTTTAGATTATTATTAAATAAATTTAATTTATATAATTCAATTTAGTTATTATTATAAACTATATATTCTTATCCTTTTTAAATTAGTTAGTTAGTTAATTTAACTATTTAAATAACTCTTTCTAACTTACTATTATATATTAGTTAATTTAAACTGATATTCTATTTATATACTCAGATTAGCTTTTAGTTTAAATCTAAAAGAGTTAGTTTAACTTCTATTCTAATTCTAATTTATAATTAAAACTTATTTATATAAAAGAAGAGCTAATTTAGTATTAATATAAATATTAACTTCTAATAATCTTTAATTTTATTCTTCTTCGAAAATTAATTAATTTAGATTAAAAAAGAGTTTAAAAGTATTTAAAAGAGGAATTTAAAAAGATAAATCTTTTTAAATCTATTAAGATTAACTAGTAAGTATATTGATTATCTAATCTAGTTTATTTATACTAGCTTTAATACTAGCTTCGATTCTAACTTCGATTCTAGTTTCTATTTAGTTTTTAGAAAATATAAAGAGTTAGAAATAAGTTTTTAATAACTTTATAACTTCTAGTAACTTTATAACTTTTAATAACTTTATAGTTTCTAATAACTTTATAGTTTCTAATAATCTAGTTTTTAGTAACTTTCTTAAAGTAATTTATAAATTAAGTAGTCTTTTAAGAGTTTAAAGAATTAGAGAGTATATTAACAAGTAATATTAGTAAGATAGATATTAAAAGGTATTAATATAACTTTAGTATTTATAATTAGAATAAAATTAGTTTTAAAAATATTTAGTATTTTCTAGAAAGTTAAATTTTAAAGTAATCGAAATTGAATTTTAAAGTTAATTTATCTTTTATATTAAATCGAGAAGTTATAGTTGAAGATACTAATAATATAAGTAATATATAGTTAATATATTATAGAAAGAGATAAACTAGTCTAAGTATTAATTAGTTAATTAACTTGAAGAAATATTAATTTAACTTAACTAGTCTAAATAATAATATAACTTTTAAATTTAAAAGTATTATCAAACTAAATTTTAAATTATCTTATTAGCTTAAAAGAGTATATTATTTCTTAATTTAGTAATTTAACTGAATAAACTACTAAGTTTTTTATAAAGAAGTATATTAACTTAGTTTTCTTAAAATTAAAATCGATATTATTTATTATTCTAAGAGAATATAGTTTATTAGTTTCTTTTTTTAATACTTAATAATTCTTTTTAAAATTAGTAGAACTAACTACTAGTATAATATTATTTATATAAGACTAGATTAAATAGCTAATTATTAGAAAGAGATCTCGAATATAAATTAAGAATAAAATCGAATTAATTAAGTTACTTTAAAGAATCTTAATATTAATAAGATAAAAAAGTTCAATTTAATTATCAAAAGCTAGTTTTAGTTATTTAACTTCTAAAAAGGAACTAACTTAAATTATTAAGCTAATTAGAAGTTTAAACTTTTTTAAAATAATTAATAATCGATTCTTAGATATATAATTAAAAGCTCTTTTAATATTAAGAAATAAGATTAATATTTTAAAATTAATTATATAATTTTCTTTGATTTTAATTATTAGTAAAAGCTTAATATTAATTATAGACTTTTTAAATTTACTTCTAATTTAAAAGTTATAAAGAAGGTTAATAATTTTAATTAAATAATTTAGTCTTTTAGTTAATATCCTTTTACTAACTTTTCTAAAATAGTTAAATAATAAAATTACTTTATAAACTTTCGGAATTAAATAGTTTAACTTTTTAACTTTTTTAAATATTATATTAATTATTTAGTACTAGTAAGTAAAATAATAATTAGTATTAATAAGTAGATTATATAGTTAAAATTCGAAAAGAATAAAAAAAATCATTGAAAAAACTCGAATCCTTATTTAAATCGATCTGATCTTTCGATATTCTTATTAATTATAACCTAGTAAATCGAATAAAGTAATCGGCTTTATTATACAACCTAGTATTATCGAGATATCATTGTCGTCGTTGAAAATCGCGATTTTTACTTTATATTATCGAATTTTTATTCAAAACCTAAAAATATAAAAATATTCGAAAATCATTAAAAATTATTAAATAAATAAATAAAAAAGATTTACTTCGACTTAATATACTTCTGTAGACTTGATAAAGCTATTCGTTTATTAATACACTTTCTTGTTATTAAGATACTATTATTATAGCTAAAATCCGAAAAGGATATATTACAACTTTAATTATCTACTTTATTAATATTAAAGACAATATTAAGCTAAATTACTCTAATTCGATAATATTAAATAGTATTAAGTATTTCTTCTATTATATTATTAATACTAGACTATAAAACTATTATACTATTATTACTAGTTAATATTATTAATAATAGGATATTTGCTTTAAGTAGTAATAGTTAGAATATATCCTAAAGTTATAATAATATAGAGTTTAAAACTCTGATTAACTAATAGGGCTTTAGCTCCGAAACCTATATAACTACTCTTTTTATTTCTAGCTCTTCTATTAGTATAGTATTTATTAGGTTTAGCTCTCTAGTTAATACTAATATAGAAATAAATATTAATATATCTTCTTTACTTCCCTCTTACTATTTTAATACTAATATTAACCTTACTAGATTTTTAGAGATTTTAAACTTTAACTTACTAGCTAGACCTACTTCTAATATAATTATTAGTAATATAATCTATTATCTCTCTAAATAAACTAACCCCTTTATATCTACGAAACTAGTTAAAGTATTTAAAGTTAATATTTAAATAACTATTATAAATAATTTAATAAACTAACTTATTATTAAAGCTTGTAACTTAATTTTTAAAGTAGTATTTATAACTATCTTCTAAGAAAGATAAATATTATTTTTAAACTTAATATAGATCTTTAGAGACTATACTAAAAAGAGTATAGTTAGAAAAATAACTAATATACTAACTTCCTAAGTTAATAACTTAGAATATACTATTTAGAAGATCGAAACTTAAACTAAGCCTAAAGTCTAGAAGCTCTCGGTCTAGCTTTTAGTAATCTAGCTTCTAGTAACCTAGCTCCTAGTAACCTAGCTTCTAGTAACCTAACTCCTAATAACTCTTTTATAAAAAGTTACGAAAATTACTTAAAACCTAACTTAAGCCTTTTTTACTAGCGTTACTACTAGTGTAGGTACTATTAATAAATAGAAAACTATAGAATCTAAAGCTAAACCTAAATAAGTTAAAGCTAAAACAGTTAACTAACTAATTTTAATTTATAATACTTTAACTCTCTTTTCTACTCTCTTAATCTAAAATACTATTAATAAGGCTTTTAAAGTTAAGAGTATTAAAAGTCTTATAGTCTCAACTATTACTAGTATTACTAATAAGAAGAATCTAGTATTAATAACTACTCTCCTTTATATAATCGATTTCTTAATTGAAAAGCTTAATATTTAGAAAAATCTTCTTAATTTTAAGAGTATTTAAAAGAATAAATTTTAGTTCAAAGTAGTATTATATAGAATCTCTATAGCTAACTTTAATACTTTTAAAAGTATAGAACTAGTACTAAACAAGATAAAGACTTTTAATAACTCTTTAAATCTTAAACTAATCGGAACTCCTTATTAGTTTTTATTAGAAGTTAACTAGATAACTAAAAGAGCTAGTTTAATAGTAATCTCTTTTAAAACTATTAAAGAAGTTAAAAAGTATATTAAGAATTAAGTATATATTATTAGAATCTTAGTTAGAGCTAAGAAGTTACTAAGTATAGTTAAATCGATATAATATACTAAGTATTAAGAATTTAAATATATAACTTAATTTTATAAATACTAAACTAAATATAAACTATATATAAAACTATATATAACTTTATAATATATTTATAATATTTATAATATTTATAAGAAAGTTTATTTATACTTAACTTTAAAATATATTAATTACTTTCAATTTTATATTAGTAATAGTAAATTTTATAAAATATATAAAATAATAAAAAAAGTTATTATTAATTTATAAATAATTAAGATATCTAAATATTATAAGTAAATTTTAATAAAAGTTTATTAAAAACTAAATTAGCTTTTAAGTTAATTATTAAGTTAAAAATTAATTTATTAATTATCTAAAAGCTATAGATTATAGTTAAGGATTTAAACTAATTAAATAGTTAATTTATAATTTATACTAACTTCAATTAACTACTAGTATTATACTAGGACTTTAAATTATAAACTCTTATTTATACTTTAAAAATTCTTACTACTAGTATAATACTAGTATTTAATAATACGGATTCAAACTTATTAGTAATACAACTAGGCGAAGAAATTAATATACTTAAAATAGTCAACGTTTACAATGAAACTAGCTAAGTTGAAAGTGAATTAAGTAAAATAATCGAAAAAAGTTTATTTTCTAAAGCTATTTCGACTAATTTATTTATTTTAAAAGATTTTAATATATATTACTTTTAGTAGAACTTAGAGTTAACTGATATTTAAAAAAAGTCTTAATTAGTTAATTAGATCAAAGAGAATAATCTTAATTTACTTAATAACTTTAGAGCTAAAACCTTTTTTAAAGAGACTAATTTATTAGTTTTAGATTTAATACTTATTACTTAAGAAGTAACAAAATATATTAATAACTAGTAAGTATTAAAAGATTTAAGATTAGATTACTTACTAATCTTTTTTATAATTAAAAATCTAAAATCAAATTAAAACTATTCTAATCCCCTTTAAATCTTTAATATTAAGAAGATTAATTAGGATCTCTTTAAAGCTAGTCTTATTAATTTAGTTGAAAAGAGCTTAGTTCTAAATCAAAAACCTCTAGAGTTTACTAGAACTAGTTTAAATCTTGAAATATCGAATATCGAGTTTTTAGAAATTATTAGTATAGAACTAGTATAGATAATTAAGCTAGTATCGAATATTGTAATTTCGAAAATCAAGCCTAAACTAAGAACTAAGCTTTAGTAAACTTTTAAACTTAAATCCCTTCGAAAATCAATATTAAAAGCTTAAAGACTAAATTAAAGTTAAAAAGCTTATTGACTAGCTTAGAATCAATATTTTTCGACTATCAAATATACTAAAAAAAGTTACTAAAATACTTTTTTAGAGACTAAAAACTCAAAGTTAATATTTAAAGTATTTAGCTATACTAAAAGCTACTAAAGTTAGAATTTACCCTTGATTTCTAACTAATCAACTTTCGAAGGAAAAGCGAGGATATTAAAGTTTACTTTGTTCCTCTAGCCTCTAATATCGACTAGTCCTATCTAGGATATTTATAAAGTCGACCTCTAGCTGGAACTAGTAATTAGCGAACTTAAGAAAGCTTATTTAACGAAAATCAAAGGAAAAACCTTTGGATTAAACGGAATTAGCTAGGAAATTATTAATAAAGTTTATATAGCTATTTCTAGTTTATTTTATAAAGTTTATAGCCTACTTATCAATACTAGTTACTACTCTACTTACTAGTACTAAGTAATTAGTACGATATTTAAAAAAGTTAAAAAGCTAGACTATTTAATTTCGAAAGTTTATAAGATAATCTTATTACTTAATTATTTAGGAAAAGTTAATAAGAAGATACTAGTTAAAAGACTAAACTATTTAGTTAAGACTACTAGCCTCCTTTATAACTTTTAAATTAGAAGTAGATTTAAAAAGTCTATAGTTAATATTGAATTATTACTAGCAATTAAAATTGAAGAAAACTATATAGCTAATCTTAAAATATTAGTTTTATTTCTCGATATTAAAAGAGTTTTTGATTATATATCTAAGAATCGATTATTAGTTATTTTAAAAGAGTTTAAACTTCCAATTAACCTAATAGTTTAGATTAGCTCCTTCTTAGAAGCTAGATAGCTAAGACTAGCTTTCAATAATCAAATTAAGCTTTTTCGTCCTATTAATACTAAGATTCTTTAGAATAACTCGATTAGTCCGATTTTATTTTTAATTTATATTCGAGATCTCTTTTCGACAATTAACTACTTAATCTAGTCTTATATAGATAATATTATATTAGTAGCTAACTCTACTAGTCTTAAAAAGAATTATTAAATACTAGAAAGAGAAACTAATAAGTTATATTCCTTTGAAATAGCGAATAATATCGATTTTGATTTCGAGAAAACTAAGTTAATATACTTTTTTATAAGTAACTTAGTAGCTTATTCAATTAAATTACTGAATTAGTAAGTAATATACTCTTCTAAGCTAGTAAGATAGTTTAGGATTTAGTTCGATAATACCTTTAAATTTAAAAATTATATTATTATCTAAGTTAGTTAAACTAAATTAATATTTCTCTAAGCTAATTGACTAGTTAATACTTAAACTAGTTTATCCCTTTATACTATATATTAGCTATATATCGTTTATATTATTAGTATCTTAGACTATAGCTTCTCGATTTAGTATAAAAGATAAGCTAGTTTCAAAGCTCAACTTTAATCACTTTAAAATTTAGCTCTCTAGAAAATACTAAGTGTTTTTAAGACTAGCTCTATTCTAGCTATAAATACTAAAACTACGTTAGTACCCCTCGATATATATCTTGTTAACGCTACTCGTTAATACACTTTCTAGTCCCTTAAACTCTTAAAAGACTACTTAATTTATAAATTACTTTGGGAAGGTTATTAAAAGCTACTAAGTTATTAAGAGTTATTAGGTTACTAGAAGCTGCTAAGTTACTAGAAGCTAAGTTACTAGAAGCTGCAAAGTCACTAGGAGTCGCTAGGTTACTAGGAGCTAGGTTACTAAGAGCTGTTAAGTTACTAGGAATCTACTTCTAGTTCTAACCCCTTATACTTTTTAAAGACTAGATAGAAGCTAGGATCGAAGCTAGGACCGAAGCTAGCACCAAAGCTAGTATAAATAGACTAGATTAAATAATCAATATACTCGCTAGTCAACCTAAATAAACTTGAAAAAATTTATCTATTTAAATTCCTACTTTAAACATCTCTAAGCCCTTTTTTAATCTGAATTAGTTAATTTTCGAAGGAGGACAAGGCTAAAGATTACCGGGAGCTAGCGTCTATACTAGTACTAAATCAACTCTCCTTTTATATAGACAAGTTCTAATTACAAACCGAGACTAGAATAAAGGTTAGACTAGCTTTTTTAAATTTAAACTAAAAGCTAATCTAAGTATATAAGTGGAATATTAGTCTAAATCAGCTAGTGTACAATAGTGAGTTAGAAAGGGTTATTTAAATAATCGAATTAGTTAACTAGCTAGTTTAAAAAGAATAAGAATATATAATCTATAGTAATAATTAAGTTAGACTATATAGGCTAAACTCGCTTAATAACAATCTAAAGTAGAAATAGCTAATAAGGGTATATAATACTAGTAACTAAATAGTCAATAAAAGTGTTAGTATTAAACTAGCTTAGGTTCTAGAATATTACAATATAGAAGGTAACGAAATAGTAAATAAACTAATAAAAGAAGTGATTAACTTGGAACTAGACTTTTAATCGATAAGCTTTGTTTATCTCGGCATTAATATTAAGTATATTAAAACTTAGAAATAGGAATTAGCTTTAATATAAACTACAAAGTCGAGATAAAATAAAGATTCTAGAACTAATTATATTTTAATCTATAAATTAACTTCCTAAAATAAAATCTTAATCCTTCTTGAGACTAAGTAAACTACAGCTAATACCTTTTATTAGCTAAAGTTAAAGTATAACTATATTAAAGCCTATATATATTGATTAAGCTTTACTAGTAATAATAAATATAAGTGTAGTAAAAAGAAGATAATTGAATATCTCTTTATTAGTTATCGACTACTTACTAAAGTCTATCTAAAGTTAAAGAATAAGTTTAATATATACTATTTTAACTTTCTACTACTTTTAGATATTAAACTTAGAATCGATATTAACTTAGAATTTATTAAGGATACTAGTATTTATACCTAGAAATACTATCTAACCTAGTTAGTTAACTTTAAACTCGATTAATTTATTAATCTGGAACTTAAATTAGAATTTATTAAATTGTCAATATTAAGTTTAATATCACTTTAATATCAACTTAATACTATATATTAAAACCTTTTTAGCTTAATACTTTTTTTAATATCAGAAGTTAGAATTTGCTTTTTTTACTATTATTTCTTTTATTAGAGCTTGACTTTCAATATCCTTTTACTATATATAATATTGTATATATATAGCCCTTATATACACTTAACTGCTAGCGACTTAACTACTAGCCATCCTATTATAGTCTTAAACTTATACAGGATATTAAAATAAATAAAAAAAAAAAATAAGTAGATTATAAACTTTATAAAATAAATAAGAAATAGTTATATAAGCTTTATTAATAATTTCCTAGTTAATTCTATTTAGTTTAGAAGTTTTTTTTTTAATTTTTATTAAATAAACTCTCTTAAGTTTACTAATTATTAGCTTTAATTAAAGATCGACTTTATAAGTATTCTAAAAGAGATTAATCGATATTAGAAGTTAAGAGAATAAAGTAAATTTTAATATCTTAGTTTTTTTTTTAAAAGTTGATTAGTTAAAAATCGAGAGTAAATTTCAACTTTAATAGCTTTTAATATAATTAAATACTTTAAATATTAACTTCGGGTTTTTAGTTTTTAAAAAAGTATTTTAATAACTCCTTTTAATATATTTAATAGTTAAGAAATATTAATTCTAAACTAGTTAATAAACTTCTTAACTTTACTTTTAATTTAGTTTTTAAACTTTTAGTATTGATTTTCGAAAGGATTTAAATTTAAAAGTCTATTAAAGCTTAGCTCTTAACTTAAGCTTGATTTTCGAAATTATAATATTTGATACTAACTTAATTATCTATATTAGTTTTATACTAATAGTTTCTAAAAACTTAATATTCGATATTTTAAGATTTAAACTAGTTTTAGTAAACTTTAAAAATTTTTAATTTAGAATTAAACTTTTTTCAACTAAATTAATAAAACTAGTTTTAAAAAGATTTTAATTAGCTTTCTTAATATTAAAAATTTAAAGAGAATTAGAATAGTTTTAATTTAATTTTAGATTTTTAATTATAAAAAAGATTAATAAATAATCTAATCTTAAATTATTTAGTATTTACTAGTTATTAATATACTTTATTACTTTTTAAATAGTAAATATTAAATTTAAAACTAATAAACTAATTTTTTTAAAAAAAGTTTTAACTTTAAAATTATTAAGTAATTTAAAGTTATTCTCTTTAATTTAATTAATTAATTAAATCTCTTTTTAAATATTAATTAACTTTAAATTTTATTAAAAGTAATATATATTAAAATCTTTTAAAATAAATAAATTAATTAAAATAGTTTTAAAAAATAAATTTCTTTTAATTATTTTATTTAATTTACTTTTAACTTAATTAGTTTTATTATAAATATTAATTATTTCGAGTATATTAATTTCTTCGCTTAGTTATATTACTAATAAGTCTAAATCTATATTATTAAATATTAGTATTATATTAGTAGTAAAAACTTTTAAAGTATAAACAAGAGTTTATAATTTAAAGTTCTAGTATAATACTAGTAATTAATTGAAACTAGTATAAACTATAAATTAACTATTTAACTAGTTTAAGTTTTTAATTATAATCTATAACTCTTAGATAATTAATAAATTAATTTTTAACTTAATAGTTAATTTAAAAGCTAATTTAATCTTTAATAAACTTTTATTAAAATTCACTTATAATATTTAGATATTCTAGTTATTTATAAGTTAATAATAATCTTTTTTATTATTTTATATACTTTATATAATTTATTATTTTTTTTTATTCATTTTAACATTCTATATAAATCTAAGACTATAGTAGAATAGTTAGCAGCTAATCTACTAGCGGCTAAATATATCTATAAAGGCTAAGTATATACAATATTAATAAAGTAAAGTTATATTAAAAGTCTAATCCTAATTTTAAAGAAATAAATAATATAAAATCAAAAAAAATATTAAAGAAAGTAATAAACTAAATAAGTTTAAATAAATTGATATTAAGCTTAATATCGGATATTAAGCTAATATTAAAGTATTTCAGTCTTAATATCGAATATTAAACTAATATTAAAGTTTAATATCGTACTTTCTAAATACTAAATAAAAGTCTAAATTAAAAATCTAATTTAACAATCAGTTAACTAGGTTAGATAATACTTTCGAGTTTAAATACTAAAGTCCTTTTTATTACTTTATATACTTCGCAGGACTTTGAGTCGCTAGTATGGTTTTCGAAGCAATTAGTATATTTTAGAGCTAAATACAAGTAAGCTCTACCCTGGGTATTGTATAAGTTATAAACATGTTAGAAGGTTATATATAGCTTAGTATATAGTTTGTATTTAGCTTGATATTTACAGAACTAAGTAGTATATCTAAAGCTTTAATATTTAATATACTAAATTAACTTAGTTATAGCTAGTAGCTTCTTAGTTTTAATTGATATTTTAGCTATATAGACTTAGTTCTTTATATATTTATCCACTTCTTTACTAGTCTTAAAAGAGATTACAACTAATCTAACTCGCTTAGTCGACTAGTTAGCTTCGAAAGAGAATTAATAAGATATACTAATTAAAGAGAGTTTAAATAATAAGTTAAAAGTCTTTAGCTCTTCTAGGACTAGTACTATTCTATCAAGTATATTAAATTCCAAAGTAGATATTTTGTATAATACGATTTTAAACTAAAGTTTATTCTTTTGAATAATCTTAAAATTAATAAGATTTTTCTAAATATCAAGCTTCTCGATTAGGAAGTTAGTTGTATAAAAGGTAATAGTTGTTAAAATAAAGTTCTTCTTATTAGTTATACTAGTAATAGCTAAGACTACTAGCCCTTTAACTTCTTTAGCTTCGAAAGTCTTATTAATTAAGTTTTAGATAAAAAGAGTTAAAAAGAAAGAAGAAATATTTTAGATTAGAATTAATTGATTTAAAGGTTTAGACTTAGTCTATTTAGACTTAGTCTTCAATTCAATAATCTTCTATTTATTATTATTAGCTTTTAAACTAGCAGCGATATTAGTAAAAGAAGCTTTAGCTAGAATAATAGTTTTAATACTTTTAGCTAGTAAAGTTACTAAAGGCAAAGTTACTAGAAGTTTAATTTGAATTATAAACTTAGTCTAAACTTTGTTTCTAATATAAGTTTCAACTCTCTAAATAGTAAATTCAAGGTTATTAATTTGAGAAGCTAATTAGTTAGTTATTTTTCTAACTATACTCTTTTCGATATAATCTCTAAAAACTTATAATAAGTCTAAAAGTAATATTTATTTTTTCTAGAAGATAGTTATAGATACTACTTTAAAGATAAAGTTATAAACTTTAGTAATAAGTTAATCGACTAAATTATTAGTAAAAGTAGTAAGAAAAGTAGTTTTCGGATTTTTATTATTCCGAAGTTCTAGTAAGAAAAAGTTAATTTGTTTAAGAAAATAGAAAGGAATTTTATTAAGTCTAATAGTAATTATATTAGAAGTAAGTCTATTTAGAAGATTCGAGTTTAAATTATTAGAAAAGCTAGATAAGTTGATATTTAGATTAAAGTGATAGATTGTAAATAACAATAATAAGATAATAATATCTATATCTATATTAACTATATTAATAAGTAAACTAGACTTAATAGTTATAACTATTAAAGAAGTTAAAAAAGAATTAATTTAGATAATATTCTAACTATTAAACTAGTTAATTAGAGTTAAAAGTTCTTTTATTAAGAAGTTAATATTTTACTTTTAAAGAAGTATATTTATATTAAGAAAAGTATTCTAGATCTATAAAGAATAAAAGTATTATATCCGATTCTTTAATATTATTTTAATAATATTCTAAATCCGCGATTTAAGTTTAATATTGTCTTTAATATTAGATATCTAGAAGTATTAGAAATAGTAGTAACAATAATATCTTAGAAAGCGGAAGTTATATTAAAGTGTAAATAAACTAGTTTGATTTATAAAAACCTATTTAGTTAGTTGCTAACCTCTTTTTAATATATCTTTATTAATATTATTACTTTTTTAATATTTTTATATTTTTTAAGTGTTTTCAATAGAAAATTTATAATATAAAGTAAAATCTTTGAAAATCAATATCAACGATAATACTAGATTATAGAACAAAACCGATTACTTTATTTAATCTACTAGGCTATAATTAATAAGAATATCGAAAGATCAGATCGATTTAGATAACTATATAAGTTTTTTCGATAATTTTTCGTTTTTTAGATTAATAATTTATTATTATTAATATAGAATTAAAAGTAATTAATATACTTTAGAACTAAATATAAATAAACTTTCTTATAGATATTATAAATATTATAGATATATTATAAAGTTATATATAGTTTTATATATAATCTATATTTAGCTTAGTATTTATAAAATTAAGTTATATATTTAAATCTTTGATATTTAATATATTATATTAATTTAACTATACTTAATAACTTTTTAACTCTAACTAAGATTTCAATAATATAAACTTAATTTCTAATATACTTTTCAACTTCCTTAATAGTTTTAAAAAAGATTATTACTAAACTAGCTTTTTTAACTATTTAGTTAACTTCTAATAAGAGTTAATAAAGAGTTTCGATTAGTTTAAAATTTAAAGAATTATTAAAAGTCTTTATTTTATCTAATACTAATTTTATACTTTTAAAAGTATTAAAATTAGTTATAAGGATTTTATATAATACTACTTTGAATTAAAGTTTATTCTTTTAGATACTTTTAAAATTAAGAAGATTTTTCTAAATATCAAGTTTTTTAATTAAGAAATTAATTATATAAAAGGAAGTAGTTATTAATACTAAGTTCTTTTTATTAATAGTATTAGTAATAGTTAAGACTATTAAGCCTTTAATACTCTTAGCTTCAAAAGCCTTATTAATAGTATTTTAAATTAAAAGAGTAGAGAAAGAAGTTAAAGTATTATAAATTAAAATTAATTAATTAACTATTTTAGTTTTAATCTATTTAGACTTAGTTTTAGATTCTATAGTTTTCTATTTATTAATAGTATTTATACTAGTAGTAATACTAGTAAAAGAAGCTTAAACTAGATTTTAAATAATTTTCGTTATTTTTTATAAAAAGATTATTAAAAGTATTAGAATTATTAAGAGTTAAGTTACTAGAAGTTAGATTATTAGAAAATAAATTAGTAGTTTTTAAGTTTTAAATTTAATTTAGATTTTAATCTTCTAGATAATATATTCTAAGTTATTTATTTAAAAAGTTAGTATATTAGTTATTTTTCTAATTATACTCTTTTCAGTATAATCTTTGAAGATCTATATTAAATCTAAAAGTAGTATTTATCTTTTTTAGAAGATAGTTATAGATATTATTTTAAAGATTAAATTATAAACTTCGAAGATAAGTTAGTTTACTAAGTTATTTATAATAGTTATTTAAATATTAATCTTAAATATCTTAACTAATTTAATAAATATAAAGAAGTTAGTTTATTTAGAAAGATAATAGATTATATTATTAGTAATTATATTAAAAGTAAGTCTAGTTAATAAATCAGAGTTTAAAATCTCTAAAAATCTAATAAAGTTAATATTAGTATTAAAGTAGTAAGAGGGAAGTAAAGAAGATATATTAATATTTATTTCTATATTAATATTAACTAGAGAGTTAGATTTAATAAATATAATATTAGTTGAAAAGTTGGAAAAAGAAGTAATTAAGTAAGTTTCAAAGTTAAAACTTTATTAGTTAGTTAAAGTTTTAAACTTTATATTATTATAACTTTAGAATATATCCTAGTTATTACTATTTAAAATAAATATCTTATTATTAATAGTATTAACTAGTAATAATAATATAATAGTCTTATAATCTAATACTAATAGTATAATATAAAGTATACTTAATATTACTTAATATTATTAAATTAGATTAGTTTAACTTAATATTATCTTTAATATTAATAGAGTAAATAATTAAAATTATAATATATCTTATTTGAATTTTGACTATAACTATAATATCTTGATAATAAGAAAGTATATTAATAAGTAAATAGCTTTATTAAGTTTATAGAAGTATATTAAATAAAAATAGATCTTTTTTATTTATTTTTTTTAATAGTTTTTAATAATTTTTAAATATTTTTGTATTTTTAGAATTTAAGTAAAAATTTGATAATATAAAGTAAAAATCGCGATTTTCAATAATAATAATAATATCTTAATAGTACTAAATTATATAATAAAGTTAATTACTTTATTCGATCTACTAGGTTATAATTAATAAGAATATTAAAAGATTAGATCGATTTAGATAATTATATAAACTTTTTTTAATAGTGTTTTTTAAGAAAAAATATAATTAATATAATTTTATAGAAACTAAGTTTATATTACTAGAATTTTAATTAGAATTAAAAAACTATTAAATATAATTTTTTATTTATTTATTTTAATATCTTATATAAGTCTAAGACTATAATAAGATAGTTAATAGTTATATTATTAATAGCTAAGTATATATAAAGGTTATATATATATAATATTATATATAATAAAAGGATATTAAAGGTTTAACTTTAATAAAAGAAATAAATAAGAAAAGTAGAAACTAACTCTTAATATTAAAGAAAGTATTAAGTTAAATAAGTTTTAATAAAGAGTTAAACTTTAATAAAAGAAAAATAAAAGTTATTAAAAAAATATATATTATTATCTAAATCGATTTAATCTTTTAATATTCTTATTAATTATAACTTAATAAATTAAATAAAATAATTAACTTTATTTTATAATTTAATATTATTAAGATATTATTATTATTATTGATTTTCGAAGATTTTTACTTTATATTACGAATTTTTTATTAAAAACACTTAAAAAATATAAAAATATTGAAAAACTATTAAATATAATAAAAATATATTAAAAAGAGGTTAGTAATTAATTAAATAAACTTTTATAAATCGAATTAGTTTATTTATATTTTAATATAATTTCTCTTTAAAGCTAGATTACTAAAAGCTATAAAGTTATTAAAAGTTATAAAGTTATTAAGAGTTATAAAGTTACTAAAAGTTTATTTCTAGTTTTAACTTCTTATATTTTCTAAAAACTAAATAGAAGTTAAAACCGAAGCTAGAACCGAAGCTAGCGTTAAAGCTAGTATAAATAAACTAGATTAAATAATTAATATACTCGCTAGTTAATCTAAATAAACTCGAAAAGATTTATTTATTTAAATTCTTCTTTTAGATATTTTTAAACTTATTTTCAATCTGAATTAGTTAATTTTCAAAGAAGGATAAAGTTAAAGATTATTAGAAGTTAGTTTTTATATTAATATTAAATTAATTCTTCTTTTATATAGATAAATTCTAATTATAAACTAGAACTAGAATAGAAGTTAGATTAACTCTTTTAAACTTAAACTAAAAGCTAATCTAAGTATATAAATAGAATATTAGTTAGAATTAATTAGTATATATTTATTTTATTATTTTAATATCCTTTTTAAGTTTAAGATTATAATAGGATAATTAGTAATTAACTTACTAGTAGCTAAATATATTAAAGCTAAGTATATATAATTTCGAATATTTTTAGTAATATTAAAAGTTAAGTTTTAGTAAAGAAAAAACAAAGTTCTTTATTAAGTAAGAGAACTAGTTAAATAGAGTAAGTTTAAATATAAGATTTATTTCTAATATATAATCTAGTATAATATTATTATACTATTAGTTAATATATAATAGCGAGTTAGAAGAAGTTATTTAAATAGTCGAATTAACTAGCTAGTTAACTTAATAAAGATAAAAATATATAATTTATAATAATAATTAAGTTAGATTATATAAGCTAAACTCGTTTAATAACAATTTAGAATAAAAATAATTAATAAGAGTATATAATACTAGTAGCTAAATAGTTAATAAAGATATTAATATTAAATTAATCTAAGTCTTAAAATATTATAATATAGAAAGTAATAAAATAGTAGATAAATTAGCTAAAAAGGTAATTAGTTTAGAACTAGATTTTTAATTAATTAACTTTATTTATCTTAGTACTAGTATTAAGTATATTAAGATTTAAAAATAGGAATTAGCTTTAATTTAAACTACAAAGTCTAGATAAGATAAAGATTTTAAAACTAATTATATTTTAATCTACAAATTAGCTTTTTAAAGTAGAATCTCAATTCTCTCTAAAATTAAGTAAACTATAACTAGTACTTTTTATTAGCTAAAGCTAAAGTATAGTTATATTAAAGTTTATATATATTGATTAGACTTTACTAATAATAATAAATATAAATATAGTAAAAAGAAAACCCTCGAATATCTTTTTATTAATTATTATTTACTTGTTAAAGCCTGCTTTAAATTAAAAAATAAATTTAATATATATTATTTTAGCCTCTTACTATTATTAGATATTAAATCTAAAATCGATATTAACTTAGAATTTATTAAAGATACTAATATTTATACTTAGAAATATTATTTAACTTAGTTAACTAATCTCGAACTCGATTAATTTATTAATTTAGGACTTAAATTAGAATTTATCAAATTATTAATATTAAACTTAATATCACTTTAATATTATATATTAAAGTCTATTTAGCTTAATAATTTCTTTAATATTAAAAGTTAGATTCTACTTTTCTTATTTATTTTCTTTACTAGAGCTAAACCTTTAATATCTTTTTACTAAATATAATATTATATATATATAGCCTTTATATATACTTAGCTACTAGTAGTATAACTACTAATTATCTTACTATAGTTTTAAACTTATATAAGATATTAAAATAAAAAAAAAACTATATTTAATAGCTTTTTAACTTTAATTAAAATTCTAATAATATAAACTCGATTTCTAATATACTTTTCGATTTCCTTAATAATCTTAAAAAAGACTATTATTAAACTAACTCTTTTAATTACTTAGTTAACTTTTAATAAAAATTAATAAGAAGTTCTAATTAGTTTAAAATTTAAAAAGCTATTAAAAGTCTTTATTTTATTTAGTACTAGTTTTATACTTTTAAAAGTATTAAAGTTAGTTATAAAGATTTTATATAATACTACTTTAAACTAAAGTTTATTCTTTTAAATACTTTTAAAATTAAGAAGATTTTTCTAAATATTAAGTTTCTTAATTAAGAAATTAGTTATATAAAGAGAAGTAATTATTAATACTAAGTTCTTTTTATTTTTTTTTATTTTTTTTAATATTTTATATAAGTCTAAGATTATAGTAAAATAGTTAACAATTATACTATTAATAACTAAGTATATATAAAAGCTATATATATATAATATTATATATAATAAAAAGATATTAAAAGTTAAACTTTAATAAAAGAAATAATAATAAAAAAAGTAAATTCCAACTTTTAATATTAAGAAAAGTATTAAATTAAAAAAGCTTTAATATATAGTATTAAACTGATATTAAGATAATATTAAACTTAATACTAATAATTTGATAAATTCTAATTTAAATTTTAGATTAATAATTTAATCAAGTTTAAAGTTAGTTAACTAAGTTAAATAGTATTTCTAGATATAAATACTAGTATTCTTAATAAATTCTAAGTTAATATTAATTCTAGACTTAGTATCTAAAAGTAATAAAAAGCTAAAATAATATATATTAAATTTATTCTTTAGTTTTAAATAAGTTTTAATAAGTAATTAGTAATTAATAAAGAAGTATTTAATTATCTTCTTTTTATTATACTTATATTTATTATTACTAGTAAAACTTAATTAGTATATATAAATTTTAATATAGTTATACTCTAGCTTTAGTTAGTAGAAAGTATTAATTATAGTTTATTTAATCTCAAAAAGGATTATAATTCTACTTTAAAAAGTTAATTTATAGATTAAAATATAATTAGTTTTAGAATCTTTATTTTATCTAGACTTTATAGTTTATATTAAAGTTAATTTCTATTTTTAAATCTTAATATACTTAATACTAGTATTAAAATAAATAAAGTTTATTAATTAAAAATCTAGTTTTAAACTAGTTATTTCTTTTATTAGTTTATTTACTATTTTATTACTTTCTATATTATAATATTCTAGAACTTAAACTAACTTAATACTAATACCTTTATTAACTATTTAGCTATTAATATTATATACTTTTATTAGCTATTCTTACTCTAGATTATTATTAAGCAAGTTTAGTTTATATAGTCTAACTTAGTTATTATTATAAACTATATATTCTTATCTTTTTTAAACTAGTTAGTTAGCTAATTCAACTATCTAAATAACTTCTTTTAACTTACTATTATATACTAGTTAATTTAGGCCGATATTCTACTTATATATTTAAATTAACTTTTAGTTTAAATTTAAAAGAGTTAGTTTAACTTCTATTTTAGTTTTAGTTTATAATTAAGACTTATTTATATAAAAGGAAAGTTAATTTAATACTAGTATAGATACTAACTCTTAATAATCTTTAACTTTATTCTTCTTTGAAAATTAATTAATTCGAATTAAAAAAGAGTTTAAAAGTATTTAAAAAGGGAATTTAAATAGATAAATCTTTTCAAGTTTATTTAAATTAACTAGTAAATATATTAATTACTTAATCTAATCTATTTATACTAACTTTAATACTAGTTTCAGTTTTAACTTCGATTTTAGTTTCTATCTAGTTTTTAGAAAGTATAAAAAGTTAAAACTAGAAATAGACTTTTAATAACTTAGTAACTTTTAGTAACTTAGCTTTTAATAACTTAGTAACTCTTAGTAACTCTATAACTTTTAGTAATTTAACTTAGTAACTTTTAGTAACTTTCTTAAAGTAATTTATAAATTAAATAGTCTTTTAAAAGTTTAAAAGACTAGAAAGTATATTAATAAGTAGTATTAATAAAATATATATTAAGAGGTATTAGTATAACTTTAATATCTATAACTAGAATAAAACTAATTTTAAAAATATTTAATATTTTTTAAAAAGCTAAATTTTAAAGTAATTAAATTTAGATTTTGAAACTAGTTTATTTTTTATATTAAATTAAGAAGTTGTAGTTTGAAATACTAGTAATATAAGTAATATATAACTAATATATAATATAAAAAGATAAGTTAATCTAAGTATTAACTAATTGGTTAGTTTAGAGAAATACTAATTTAGTTTAACTAACTTAGATAGTAATATAACTTTTAAATTTAAAGGTATTATCAAACTAAATTCTAAGTTATCTTTTTTTTTTTTTTATTTATTTTTTTTTTATTTATTTTAATATCCTATATAAGTTTAAGACTATAGTAGAATAACTAGTAGTTAAGTTGTTAGTAGCTAAATATATATAAAAGCTATATATATACAATATTATATATAGTAAAAGGATATTAAAGGTTAAACTTTAGTAAAAGAAATAATAATAAAAAAAGTAAATTCCAACTTCTAAAATTATTTTTTATTTATTTTAATATTTTATATAAATTTAAGACTATAGTAGAATAGCTAGTAGTTAAACTACTAGCAACTAAGTATATATAAAAACTATATATATATAATATTATATATAGTAAAAAGATATTAAAGGTTAAACCCTAATAAAAGAAATAATAATGAAAAAAGTAAATTCTAACTTCTAATATTAAGAAAAGTATTAAGCTAAAAAGACTTTAATATATAATATTAAGTTGATATTAAAGTGATATTAAGTTTAATATTAATAATTTGATAAATTCTAATTTAAGTCTTAAATTAATAAATTAATCGAGTTCGAGATTAGTTAACTAGGTTAAATAGTATTTCTAGATATAAATACTAATATTCTTAATAAATTCTAAGCTAGTATCGATTCTAAGCTTAGTATCTAAAAATAGTAGAAGATTAAAGTAGTATATATTAAACTTGTCTTTTAGCTTTAAATAAGCTTTAGTAAGTAGTTAGTAACTAATAAGGAAGTATTTAGTTATTTTCTTTTTACTATACTTATATTTATTATTACTAGTAAGATTTAATTAGTATATATAAACTTTAATATAACTATACTTTAACTTTAATTAATAAAAAGTATTAACTATAATTTACTTAATCTCAAAAGAGATTAAGATTCTATTTCGAAAAGCTAATTTATAGATTAAAGTATAATTAGTTTTAGAATTTTTATTTTATCTTAACTTTATAATTTATATTAATATTAATTCCTATTTCTAAGTTTTAATACTTTTAATACTAATACTAAAATAAATAAAACTTATCGATTAAAAGTCTAATTCTAAGTTAATTACTTCTTTTATTAGTTTATCTACTATTTTATTACCTTTTATATTATAATATCTTAAAACCTAAATTAACTTAATATTAGTATCTTTATTAATTATTTAACTACTAATATTATATACTCTTATTAACTATTTCTACTTTAGATTATTATTAAATAAGTTTAGCTTATATAATCTAACTTAGTTATTATTATAGATTATATATTTTTATCTTTTTTAAGTTAACTAATTAACTAATTCGACTACTTAAATAATCTCTTTTAGCTCGCTATTATATACTAATTGATTTAGACTAATATTCTACTTATATATTTAGATTAGCTTTTAGTTTAAGTTTAAAAAAGTTAGTTTAACTTTTATTCTAATTCTGGTTTATAATTAGAACTTATCTATATAAAAGAAAAGTTAATTTAGTATTAGTATAGATATTAACTCTTAGTAATCTTTAGTTTTATTCTCTTTTGAAAATTAACTAATTCAGATTAAAAAGAGGTTTAGAAGTATTTAAAAAGGGAATTTAAAAGGATAGATTTTTTTAAGTTTATTAAAGTTAATTAATAAGTATATTAATTATCTAATCTAGTCTATTTATATTAGCTTTAATACTAGTTTCAGTTCTAGTTTCAATCTTAACTTCTATTTAGTTTTTAGAAAGTATAAAAAGTTAAAATTAGAAGAAAGCTTCTAGTAACTTAGTAGCTTTTAGTAATTTAGTTTCTAGTAATTTTACTTTTAGTAACTTAACTTCTAGTAACTTAGTAACTTTTAATAACTTAGTAACTTCTAATAACTTTCTTAAAATAATTTATAAATTAGATAGTCTTTTAAAAGTTTAAGAGACTAGAAGGTATATTAATAAGTAATATTAGTAAAATAGATATTAAAGGATATTAATATAGTTTTAGTATTTATAATTAGAATAAAACTAGTTTTAAAAATATTTAATATTTTCTAAAAAGTTAAATTTTAAAATAATCAAAGTTAGACTTTGAAACTAACTTATCCTTTATACTAAATTAAGAAGTTATAATCTGAGATACTAATAATATAAGTAATATATAGCTAGTATATTACAAAAGAAAATAAACTAGTCTAGATATTAGTTAGTTAATTAACTCGAAGAAATACTAATTTAGTTTAATTAATCTAGATAATAATATAACTTTTAAATTTAAAGGTGTTATCAAACTAAATTCTAAATTATTTTACTAGCTTAGAGAAGTATATTATCTACTGATTTAGTAATTTAACTAAATAAGTTACTAAGTTTTCTATAAAGAAGTATATTAGCTTAGTTTTTTTAAAGTTAAAATCGATATTATTTACTATTTTAAAGAAGTATAATTTATTAACTTCTTTTTCTAATATTTAATAATTCTTTTTAAAACTAGTAAAGCTAACTACTAATACAATATTATATATATAAAATTAGATTAAGTAGTTAATTATTAGAAAAAGATCTCGAATATAAATTAAAAATAAAATTAGATTAATTAGACTACTTTAGAGAATCTTAGTATTAATAAAACGAAAAAGTTTAATTTAATTATTAAAAGCTAGTCTTAGCTATTTAGCTTTTAAAAAGAAGTTAATCTAAATTATTAAGTTAATTAGAAGTTTAAGCTTTTTTAAAATAGTTAATAATCGATTTTTAGATATATAATCAAAAGCCTCTTTAATATTAAGAAATAAGATTAATATTTTAAAATTAACTATATAATTTTCTTCGATTTTAATTATTAATAAAAGCTTAGTATCGATTATAAACTTTTTAAATCTACTTCTAATTTAAAAGCTATAAAGAAGATTAGTAGTCTTAACTAAATAGTTTAATCTTTTAATTAATATCCTCTTACTAACTTTTCCTAAATAATTAAATAATAAGATTACTTTATAAACTTTTGAAATTAAATAATCTAGCTTTTTAGCTTTTTTAAATATTATACTAATTACTTAGTACTAGTAAATAGAATAGTAATTAGTATTAATAAGTAAGTTATAAACTTTATAAAATAAGCTAGAAATAATTATATAAACTTTATTAATAATTTCTTAATTAATTCTATCTAATCCGAGGGTTTTTCCTTTAATTTTTATTAAATAAACTCTCTTAAATTTACTAATTACTAGTTCTAGTTAGAAGTCGACTTTATAAAATCTTAGATAAGATTAGTTGATATTAGAGGCTAGAGGAATAAAATAGACTTTAATATCTTTACTTTTCTTTTAAAAGTTAATTAGTTAGAAATTGAAAGTAAATTCTAACTTTAATAACTTTTAGTATAATTAAATACTTTGAATATTAACTTTAAGTTTTTAATTTCTAGAAAAGTATTTTAGTAACTCTTTTTAATATATTTAATAGCCGAAAAGTATTGATTTTGAACTAATCGATAAACTTTTTACTTTTAACTTTAATTTTAATTATTTAGTCTTTAAACTTTTAATATTAATTTTCGAAGGGATTTAAGTTTAAAAGTCTACTAAGGTTTAACTCTTAGTTTAGGTTTTATTTTCAAGATCGTTATATTTGATACTAGCTCAATTATCTATATTAACTTTATACTAATAGCTTTTAAAAACTCGATATTTAATACTTCGAGATTTAAACTAGTTCTAATAAACTCTAGAAGTTCTTAATTTAAAACTAGACTCTTTTTAGTTAAATCGATTAGACTAACTTTAAATAATTCTTAATTAGCTTTCTTAATATTAAAGATTTAAAGAGGATTAAAATAGTTTTGATTTAACTTTAGATTCTTAATTGTAAAAAAGATTAGTAAGTAATTTAATTTTAAATCTCCTAGTATTTACTAATTATCAATATACTTTACTACTTTTTAAATAGTAAATATTAAATCTAAGACTAATAAGCTATTTCCTTTAAAGAAAGTTTTAGTTTTAAAATTATTAAGTAAATTAAAACTATTCTCTTTAATCTAATTAACTAATTAAAACTTCTTTTAAATATTAACTAACTTTAAATTCTACTAAAAATAATATATATTAAAATCTTTTAAAATAAATAAATTAGTTAAAATAACTTTAAAAAATAAACTTTTTTTAACTATTTTATTTAATTTACTTTCAACTTAACTAGTTTTATTATAAATATTAACTATTTTAAATATATTAATTTCTTTACTTAGTTATATTACTAATAAATCTAAATCTATATTATTAAATATTAGTATTATATTAGTAATAAGAACTTTTAAAATATAAATAAGAGTTTATAATTTAAAGTCTTAATATAATACTAATAGTTAGTTAAAGTTAATATAAATTATAGATCGACTATTTAACTAATTTAAATTTTTAATTATAATCTATAATTCTTAGATAATTAATAAATTAATTTTTAACTTAATAATTAATTTAAAAGTTAATTTAATTTTTAATAAACTTTTATTAAAATTTATTTATAATATTTAGATATCTTAACTATTTATAAACTAATATTAACTCTTTTTATTATTTTATATACTTTATATAATTTACTATTATTAATACAAAATTAAAAATAATTAATATATTTTAAAGTTAAATATAAATAAACTTTCTTATAAATATTATAAATATTATAGATATATTATAAAGTTATATATAGTTTTATATATAATCTATATTTAGTTTAGTATT